>JABASD010002751.1:0-24258 GCA_019776165.1 Pogonognathellus flavescens
CAGTGTAATATATCTTTACAAACTACGAAATAATTCAATAGTATCATTTTAAGTTTCAATGTTTTTAAATATTATGTATTACGTTGTTTCGCTACACCCCGGTGTTGACCGGTTTATTTGTTATTATTATGTTATTAGTATTTGTTTCTTTTTGACCACTACCTACATTCATTATCCTTGTCTTTCGTCACAGACAAATATTATAATAAGAATATGCAAACCTTTTAAGTATTCCTATAAATTCTTACACATGCTACTATTTTAAAGTTAAATCAATGTAACATGTTGAATGTACTCGAAGAACATAAAACGCCTTTGAACCCTGATCTGAGTTTAATATTGAATCTACTTTAGTTTTAATAATTAATATTTCTTAATTAATTTTGAAATGACTCAATTATTCAGCAAGATAATAAGAATTAGATAATAATTAGGGAATTGTCCAACATTATTTAAATAATTAATTCTACTTAATTATACATGTGTTATAATTGTAACAGTTTATTAATTATGTGACCCGTTACAGAATGACACTGCTTAACAATGCTATTAGCACATACGCAAATTTCCGTTGTAAAAATAGACAAGCCTTGCTTAAAATTAAAAATGGAAGCGTGTAGAAAATTTAACATAATTTAGCATTGTTAGTTGGAGTTTGTAATATAAAATCGTCTTGTGCCACGCCTCTCTGTGGTTTTACGCAATGCAATGTCCAATCCAAGTAAAACGAAGAGAAAAATTTTAAGTAGCACTGACATTTATTGTAAACTCAATCGTCCTTCTGTTTGAGGTAGTACAAGCAATTAAGTTGGGTTAACAGGTGTGATTGTGATTCCATATTTATTTATCATTTGCTGACACACATTCAGAATCAGGAATAAATAATTAAAATAAATACTCAAATAACGAACATGTTGGTCCAATTAAATCTTTATTACCATTTCATCAAACTAACATCTCTCTCAAACACTAAATATTTCGCTGTGGTACTTCAGACATGCAAATAATATTGCCATTATTTCGTAGCGAAGCTACTATATGTTTTTACTTTGTCTGTCTGTCTATCTATCTATCTGTGAGCAAAAATTTATCTAGTACGTAGTACGTCTACTACCATCTACAGACCAAACTTTACAACCTGGTACTATAGCTACTGTATGATTTGGTCCGGTCTGTCTGTCTGTCTGTGTGCTTTACAGTACAACTATTGACCCAATTAAACAATTAATGATCCAATTGAACAACTATCGATCCAATTGAACAACTGTTGATCCAATTGAACAATTACTAACTGCTTCGCTAATATATTACAGTGGTTTGCAATGGTTTATTGGAATATTATATTACGACCGTTTGCAACAAGACTGTGTTCGTACAGTTTACAATTATTATAATGGGACAAAAGTATCTTTATTGGATGTTTAATTGTAGTAAATGAGAAATGGGAAACAATTAGGCTCGGTTAAATATCATGCGAAATGAGTAAAATGAATAACGACATTCCTTGTTAACTTCGGTATTTCACAAACGATTAAATAAAATACGAGTTGCAATTAGCACAAATCACCTACACATTAATTTTTCCCCACAAACGTTTCAGTGTAAACATCTCACTAAATAAGCCTAATATTTCTTCAGCAGCAATTAAAATGTCTGCAAATGAACAATAACGATATGTAAACAAGATTCTCGCTCATAAAATGCAAATTACATTAAACTTATCTTGTAATCTTCACACAAGGAGATTTTATTTAACCACTGTGGAATATTATTATTAGTTATTATTATTATTAATTCCAATTTTTAAATGTAGTTTTAATTCTCAACGACCAAGTCTTTGTTTGCAACAGCCGTTCGTGTTGATTATTCTTTTGATGTCGGCCTCGGCTTTTGAAAGAGGTTCATGAGCACAAGGAATTACAAATACAAAGAATGCCTATATTAAATTTTGCAATGCTCGATCGTGTCATGGTGGAAAACTCTGCATTGTTCTTGTCCGCGCATTTTTTCAAACTAAACTTCTTCCACGTCCTTACAACTTTTCTTCCTATTTTTCCATTTTCCATCTAACACATCCCCCACACTTTATCGAGAAACGTTTCTGTATTTTGGTTCTAAGCTTAAATTGTTTGTTACAGCATAGTTAGAAGGGAGTTAATTGTTGTGAAGAGTAGGCTGTAAGTGTACTAATATAAAGGTGAAATCAACAACCTCTCCATCAGTTCCACTTTGGACTTCATCTTGATTGGTTTCAGTTTCAATTTATCCACAGGTTTGCCTCATTGGTAGTCCTAATGGCAAAACTGTTTGTAAGTTCAACCTCATCATATTAATCAGTCCTTATTATTCATATTTCATTCAAAAGTTAAATTCAAATTCATTACAAGTGAATTTCATTCTCTGAAATGGAATTATTCTCATTTAAACTTCATTTTGTATTAAATCTGCATGATCATTGAGTGTGATATCATTTAATACTCAAATATCAAGACAATCAAGAATTGATAATTACATTTTCCACGTTTTAGTTTAGAAATTATTATTGCCAGTTGTGAGCAAGCAAATGTGTAGTTATATAATTTAAAATTTAATAATTTCAAATCAAGCAACTTATTTGTTCTTGGAAAATTGTTTACCTGCTGGCAATATTTTCATAATATGCTAATACTATTTGTATTAGCGTTTTTTTTTCAGTATTCGTTAGAAAGCAGATAAATCCATAAGCTCTTCCAATTAGTTTGAATTAGTAATTATCTAAAATATTGCTTTGAGTATTATAGTGTCTAATTCATAGCAATATCTTTGAGGAGTCCGTGTTTACAGTTTATATTGGAAAAAGTTGACCTTATCAGAAAATGATACTAGATTAGTACTTCAAGTTTTGTTTCAAGTTTTATTTTAGTGTAGGATAAATTAGGATACTAGATTAGTACTTGGGTCTTAAAGTGTGTCATTCATGTTCATTGTACGTTGAAATGGCCTGTTTCAATAAAACCACACAGAAGAGCAAAAGGCAGTTTATGTCTATAAACATTTTGCTCTTCTGTGATAAAACCAATAATAAAAATTAAAATGATATCACCGTCAATGATAATGGAGATTTAATATAAAGTGTCTGCCAGTTTAGTTATATATCAAGGATTATTGATTATCTGTTTCTTTTTTAAAAGGAAAATTCGAATCATTTTTTGATCCAATCTGTATAATTTATCATAAAATAGCTTTTTCGTTCATTTTTTAATAAAGTGTGAAATTTTAACCCAATTTTTGTGTTGTTTATAGACGTGCCTAGTTTTGTTGGCGTTGGTGGCCGCGTGTGTTTCAGGACAGAAAGAAGGCCGAGGTGAGATTATTACACCTCATCATTAAATAAAAATATTTTTTGAGATTCTTTTGCTGAAAATATTTTATTGACTGAAAATTCTTTATAAATTAAATTAAGGATGGGGTCGTGAAGATTCTGGTGGTGCGGTGGAAGAAGGTTCCAATCGTAAGGAGGAACGCGGAAATGAAACAAGAAGAGATGCCGTGAGACAAGAAGGTGGAAACCGCAAAGAATCTCGTCGTGAGGAAGACGGAGACCAAGAGGAAGACGATCAAGGATGGGGAAGAGAAGAAAGAAAACGTGAGGAGGGAGAAAATCGTGGAGAAGAAAAACGTGAGGAGAGCCGCCGTGGCGGTGACAATCGTGGGGAAAGACGCCGTGGTGGAGAAAATCGTGAAGAGAGACGCCGTGGCGGTGAAAACCGTGAAGAAAGACGCCGTGGCGGAGAAAATCGTGAAGAAAGACGCCGTAGTGGGGAAAATCGGGGTGAAGAACGTCGCGTCGAAGAAAATCGTGAGGAAAGCCGCCGGGGCGGTGACAATCGTGAAGAAAGACGCCGTGGTGGAGAAAATCGCGAGGAAAGACGCCGTGGTGGGGAAAATCGTGGTGAAGAACGTCGCGGCGAGGAAAATCGTGAGGAAAGCCGCCGTGGCGGTGACAATCGTGAGGAAAGACGCCGTGGTGGTGAGAATCGCGAGGAAAGACGCCGTGGTGGGGAAAATCGTGAAGAGAGACGTCGTGGTGAAGAAAATCGTGAGGAAAGACGCCGTGGCGGAGAAAATCGTGAGGAAAGACGCCGTGGTGGAGAAAATCGTGAGGAAAGACGCCGTGGTGAAGAAAATCAGGTGGAAAGACGTAGAGAAGGCGAAAATAATAACAGAACGGAAGAGGGATCTGGGTGGGGACGCGAGGAAAATAGAAACGAAGAAAATAAGCGTGAAGAGAGACGTGAAGAAGGAGGGCGTTCTGAAAGAGAAGGTAAAAGACGTGGAGATGACGATCGTAATAATGAAACCGAAGATCGCGATAATGAGCGTGATGGAGAGAGCGGATGGGAACGTAAAAAAGAGGAACGTGAACAAACTGAACGTCGTGAAAAGGAAGAACGTCGCAGTAAACAAGTAGAAAAACGTGTAGAAAAAGAGGGAGAACGTGAAGGTGAAAATGGATGGGGACGTGAAAAAGAACAACGGGAAGAAGAAGAACGTCGTCGTAAACAAGAAAGCGAAAAGCAAGCTAAAAAGGAAGGAGAAAATGGATGGGGACGTGAAAAAGAACAACGTGAAGAAGAAGAACGTCGTCGTAAGCAGGAAAGCGAAAAGGAAGCCAAAAAAGAAGGAGAAAATGGATGGGGACGTGAAAAAGAACAACGTGAAGAAGCGGAACGTCGTCGTAAACAAGAAAGCGAAAAGGAAGCTAAAAAAGAGGGAGAAAATGGATGGGGACGTGAAAAAGAACAACGTGAAGAAGCAGAGCGTCGTCGTAAACAAGAAAGCGAAAAGGAAGCTAAAAAAGAGGGAGAAAATGGATGGGGACGTGAAAAAGAACAACGTGAAGAAGAGGAACGTCGTCGTAAACAAGAAAGCGAAAAGGAAGCTAAAAAAGAAGGAGAACGTGAAGGAGAAAATGGCTGGGGACGTGAAGAACAACGTGAAGAAGAACGTCGCGAAGTTGCACGTCGTGAAATGGAAGAGCGTCGTGAAAAAGAGGAACGTCGTCAAAAAGAAGAACGTAGACAAAACGAAGGGCGAAGACAAAGACAGAGAGGACAGGGACGTCAAGAAAACCGTGGTAGAGAACAACAAGAACAAGAAGGTGGATTTGTTGGTGGCGCCGGATGGGGAAAGGAAGGCGAGAAAAAGCAACAAGAAGGCAATGACAACCGTAAATCCAAAGCCGGACAGGAATCTTTGAATTTGTTGAACCTCTTGAAAGGAAAACTTGGATGGAACTCAGTAAGAAAATCTTTCACTCATTTTTAAAATTTAAAATTTCAATTGTTTAAATTAACATGATTAATAATTGTGCTGATTTAATTTAGCCCGCTGACGCTATTTTGCGCGCAAAGCCTGGTTCGGAACTTGTTGTTGTGAATGGAAATGGATGGGGATACTTGAGACAGACTGTTCCACATCTTCCAACCGTTGCTCAATTGCACACCATTCCACAAATCCAATTAATACCCCGCGTCCAAAATATCGTGGGTTAATAATTCTAAGTAAGTGATGCAGAAGTTTTTGCATTAGGTGCTCAGAAAATTGTGATATGTCGCTCAGCTCACGCAGCGAATGAGCACAACTGAAATTATAAACTTTTTTGGTGGTTCATGAAATCAGGAAACAATTTCATCAACCTAAAAATCTCTCAAACATTTTATTTTTATAATTTGCCATTGTGAAACATTCATGTCAACTATGCAAATGAATTATTTATTAAACTTGTAGCTGTCAATAATAATACTTATTCATCCTTAATTAATATATTTATTATTTTAATACAGTACTGTAATGAAAAAAAATTATTACGAAACAAAGAAAATTATGCTTGATTAATATTAACTAAAAGTTTAGTATATAAAACAGTAATAAAGGTTATATTTATTAAAAAGGATGAAATTATAAGTAAACGTATTTTACCAATTTTTTTCTTCTACAAAAACATTTTATTGTGATTAAGTGGGACATAAACAGAGATTGAACCCAAGGCCCTCCAAACATCCATTCAACTTTGGAATTTTACACAATGTTATTTTTTTAATGCCGTCGATTTATTTGGAGGGCAGAATTTTTAGGAACGTGAACGGCAGGTCATCGAATGTCTAAAAATGTGCACACAGGAGTAGGGGTCAAACATTCTCTTACAGAAACTCATGAGAGTTCCTAGGGTTCAGAAGGGCGTACCCAGGATTTGACTTTGGTGGGGGACACAGTTTAAAAAATTGAGTAGAGCTTAAGGAGAGGGGGCACAACAGTAAAAATTAAAAGAGGCTAATTTGTTAACAATTAATCAATAATTTACATTCTAATGATTATTGCCTTCGGGTTGCTCAAGATAAATATTTTCCCCAATAAGTAGAGTTAGTGTTAAACGTTAAAGTTAAACTTGGAAATAAATTCATATATTTCAACTAGTATGGGTAAGCAACTAACAATAAGCCCCTGCATAGGTTCGTTATCTCCGTTATATCGTGTAAAATGTGTATACTTCGATCAATTGATATCTCACTAATCTCAATTCAAAACTTTAATCAAATAACTTATTCTTATACTTAAAGAATTCATCGAGAATCATTATTGAACTTTAGTATTTTTATTACTTGGTGATTCTGATCATAACATTCATTGACAAGTGTTTCATTTTTATTATTAGTGTCTCAATATTACACGCTATAGTAGTTTTATGTTTTTTGCTCTCCCTTTTATTATTAGGAAAAGTTTTATGCTGGTTAAATTATTATCATTATTCAAAAGTTTATTATCTCAAGCGTTGTTCATATTTCGTCCAAATTCTTTTCCTTTCGTTTTTGTCCGTTTTTTAAACCGTTAACAACCTTTGGTTTTGCACAATTTTGGTGACATCCTGTTACAGATGGATAGGATAGAATAGAATTACCAGCATTTCATTCACTGCATGCATTAAAGACGGAGAATTTAATTTCTGACTATTTTTTAGTATCATTTGATTGATTAGAATAAATTTTGAGTGTTTTTCCTGTTGTTAGTTTAAAAGTGAACTTTTCGTTAAATTAGTCGGCACATTTACTGAGCCTTTATGTTACATTATTACGCACGTGTCTTTTCGTCATTCAACATTTTTCATTGTTTTAGTAAGTCCAGGTGAGTAGTAGGCAAATTCCGCTCTGTGTTTTCCATCAGTTCTGCACACACAGTCCAGTTCCATCTTCATTCAAACGCCTACCCAGTCTCTCCCTCTGCAAATATTTCCACACATTCAAAATCCGAAATAAAACTTGTCCAAAAAAACTTGGCAGAAAAACCAAAAAGTGATTTAAATTAAATTAACAAATTTTTGTGCGACAATCTCTAACTATTTTCCATGCGTAATTTATTTTTATTTATTTTACATTTTTAATACCGCACTGAGGTGGAGTAGAAGAGCATTGGGTTTGGCGTGATGTTGGAAGGCTGCTGTTGCTGGTGGTTGAACATTTTTTGCTGTTGTCCTTGAGATTCATCCTGTTGAGATTTGTGTTGATGCTGCTGCTTTGAAGACGGATTGTTGTGGTGCATCTTGACATTTTTGGGGGAGGAAGAGTGGGACGAAGCCATTTGGGTTTGAGAAACCACCACATTTTCTTTATTGCCACAACCACAAGTGTTCGAGGAACCTTTTTCTCCTTTCGGATTCGAAATGCAAATTATGCCTTTTATGTCCGAGTTAGGACCCGCCAGTTGTTGCAGGTACAGGAACAACACGCTGAAATAAACCACCCCGCCAAGTATTGTCAGCTAAGGGCAAACCAAAATCAAGCACAGTTTTTTATTCTTACATTTAGTTTTAAAATTTTTATTTAGTAAGAATTTATATTTTATTTTCGTGTTATTTTATTTTTATTCTTACCACAAAAAACTGAATGCTTTTATAAACATTCCACTGTGTCGGTTTTTCACTTTGACTCAAATCCGCCATCATTATCGGAATGGGAAAAACACCGACCATTCCGCGAACGACAATGAAGACAATCTGAATCACTGCAAAACTCAAAGCTGGAACTTTTATCATCCCAATGGACTCCTGTGGCATTTAGCAAATATTAATGGAAATAATCTTCTCAATTTATTTTTAAACTGCTGAAAAATGAAATTGATTTACGTACACTTTCTATGCCTCTAAAAATGATAATTCCCAATGCCAGGTAGAACACGGCGTAAAGTAATCCGGGTAAGTATTGATACATCTGAACCTCAGACTATAAAAAGTCCACCCAAAAAATCACATGCCCACTGTCTTTAATAAATGCAAAACAATCTTTATCGCTCATAATCAGACCTCGGATTCTTTTTGTTTTCAATATTCACAAGAAGATTGAAATTGAACATGTGAACAATGTGAAGAAAATTAAAAACTGCATATCCGAGGTCTGACTACAACGACGAAATTACAAGTTTGCCTGCAGTGCAGTGCAGAGAAACAGGAAAGTGAATTGTGCAAGAAAATTAATTTGTGAGGTGTTAAAAAAGGGGCATTTACTTTACTTACACCTTTGTCAAGGGCAGAGGTCGCCGAGAAAAGGACAGGAAAAGCAATAAACTGCGTCAACATTCCAAGTCCGTTGTACTGAAAAGAAAAAAATATTTCAAACGCAAATTCTAACCAAGTTATTAAAATTTATTTTCTACTTACAATGTGGACACTGGAAACGAAAATAGCTGCCCCTTTCACGGTGTTGAAAACGTACGTCATTTTTGTCAATTTTTTTTATTCCTGCGGAGAATTCAAGTTATAAATTTATTTTCAAAACTTTTTAAATGTTTTTTCCAGCCGGTTTATATGCACTTTTTAAAATTTTCTAAACTTGTTTATGATAGAAGTATTTTTACGTTAGAAGTATTTTCGGAGGTGTTAAGAATTGAATTTGCGGTTTGTTAATTAGAAGGAGTGAAGGTTGAAGGAGAAGGTGAGTGTGGCCGAGAAAGGAGGAGAAAGTGAAAGTGGGAAAGGTGTTGGTGAAAGTTGCGGAGAAAGGAGAGCGAGTTTATGGAAGGAAGGTTGGATGAGAACTGGGAGAAGTGAGTTTTGGAATAAAAACGGAGCGAGATCGATCGGAGAATGTTCAAAGAAGAAAGCCGTCGTCGCAGTGAGAGAGTTAAGCTCAGAACACCAAACAAGAACACGGAGCAATCCAAACACTCTCCTTGTGCTACTCAAACTCTTTCTCTACACACACAGATGTATTCCCAAATTATTTGCAGAACTCCCAAGGTCGTACCGAGGGGAAAGTACTGGGTGCACCTGACTCTCCCGGAAAAAATTCCGAAAGAATGAGTTTATTATTTTTCTTAGATTATTAAGATCGAAATTGAGAGATCTTCTTGCGAATGACTTTCCAGTCTGTCTGTCCGTCGGTCTGTTTGTCCGTCGGTCTGTCTGTCTGTCTGTCCGTCTGTCTGTCCGTCTGTCTGTCTGTCCGTCGGTCTGTCGGTCTGTCTGTCCGTCGGTCTGTCGGTCTGTCTGTCGGTCTGTCTGTCCGTCTGTCTGTCTGTCCGTCTGTATGTCTGTCCGTCTGTACGCGGACAAACTTTGTCCGACACTTCTACAACATACAACACAAACTGAAGCACGCTGAGTGAAACACAAATGCAATGGCCATCTAGCGACACAAATTTTCGAACTTTTTTATGCCGTTTGTCAAAAAGGGTTTATAATTATTACTATTGGTATTTTTGTGGTCCCCCGAAGTGAATTGCTGGGTACGTGGTTGTAAGTTGTGGAATGTGTGTGGAGGGACGAAAGGAGCAGAGTGAGCAATAAATAAAAAAGAGACGTAGTTGGAGCAGAAGACGAGGACACACTCAACATTGATTTTCTGGAACAAGCAAGGAGCATTGGAATTCGCGGAACAAGAAGCTGTTCTCTTCCTGCCAAGTGCAAACAAATACTGCTACACCTATAAAGGCCGTTTTAGAGTTCGGCCTTTCCGCATTTACTTCGGCAACCTGCTCAACCCCTGTTTACGCATTCATTTCGACTTTTAAAGTGGTACGTTTATAGTTCGGACTTGGTCTCCGCATTTGACGTCGATATGAACTTAAACTTTGCACAATATTTGTGGTCTCATTTATAGTTCGGACTTCGAATAAACTTTAGATTCGACTTCTAAAACAGCTTTCAATTCCGCATTCTAACAAATGTTTCATTGCATTTATACTTCAGCAATCGACTTTTCAGAATTGCGGCAAAATTTAAACAAGATTTAATGTATAACCTGATTTATGTGAAATATGCGGTCAATTTTTGCAGTGAATGCTATTTAAAAAATTAAATATTTTTGCAGGAAACATTTCAGTAAATCATTTAATGTGGAACACTTATGCAATAAATCAGATAATTTTTATTTCAGGCTTACGACTACAATCAAAAGGAGGGCCAAAAATTTAATTTCCTTGGCACTACCCTTTACAACAGCTTTAACAAAATGTAGCGTTCTGTATAAATTATGACTAATTATATTTAAAACTGCATTGATATTAAGTATAAAAAAACATTTCCTTTCTCTTTAAGTAGATTGTTTGAAATTTATTTTTCTTGCAACAGCTTTAATAACCTTGCATAACAATACGACCTTGACCACTAATTGAACCTTCTTCCGATATGAAATATTCTTCAAATTTATTCCGTATAGCCGCAGCACTTTCGGTGTAATTGTTGCTTCCAACTCGTAAAATTGGTCTCCCGGTATCATTGGCAGAGTTAACTACATCGCGCCAATTACCCTGACATTCGCCGTCAACGCTGTCAACTGTGATGCCCCCATCATCGTTTTGCTTTCTCAAAAAATTGTGCAGAACAACAATAGTTCTGATTATCAAGCGAACTAGGTCATCTTCCGCATCAATTGCAGTCAATAGAATTCTCCATCTTGCTGCCAAAATTCCGAAGGCGTTCTCACATATTCGACGTGCTCTAGATAGTCTGTAATTGAAGATACCATGACGCACATTCTCTGCCCCTCTTGTAGAAAATGGTTTCATTAGCCACTCCTTCAGAGGAAATCCGTCGTCTCCTAGTATCACTGCTGGGACTTTCCCGAATGATGGTAGTTCTAGATCCGCCGGGAAATTAATTTTGCCACTTTCAATGCATTTCTCCAGAGCAGAATTGCAAAGCACAGCACTATCTGATTGTGACCCTGGGGCTCCAATGTCAGTTATAAGGAAATTATAATCTGAGTCAACAACAGCTAGTAAAACCACAGAGTAAAAATTTTTAAAATTCCAATTAAGGGATCCACTTTTATTAGGGCATCGGACTCTAATATGCTTCCCGTCTATTGCTCCTACTGCTGCAGGAAAATTCCATCTATCCCGAAATCCTTTTTCAGATTTAGTCCATGTTTCAACAGTCGGGATCGGCACATAATTGTCCTCCATTCTTGACACAATAGCAGTCATTGTTTCTCTTAGAATGGTAGACACCGAACTAGGGGAAATACGATAATTCATTCCCAGATTGATTTGTGAGCAGCCTGTAGCCAAATATCTAGAAATGAAACAAAGTACAAATGTGTGAAAGAAAATATGGTTTTAAAGCGGTCTGAGCATTTACTTTTGTAGACGCTGTCACTCAAGTATTGCTGTCATATTGTAAAAAATAAATTTATTTACCTTAAAGTGACTGCCAAACGAACATCAGCACTTATTGGGTGTCTGTGGTTAGGCTTATGTAAGATATCACTAGAAATATTTTCAAAAATTATTTTGAAATTGTCTTTGCACATTCTAAAATATTTGTGGTGGTATTGTGGGTCAGAATGCAAATCTGTCATGATATTGACTTCACCTAAAGCTTCTCGCCGAGAAAAGAGTGGACGGATGTACATTGTCCGTGGTATTCTTTTCTCAATTCTTCTCAACAATAAGATTTTTAAAAGTTTGATACGCTTTTCCCTATTCATTTTGTGAACTATTTGGTAGAAGTTTTAAGCAGAACAGTACTGCTAAAACTTTCTGTTGATTTATTTGATGTTGTATCGTTTGTTATAATTCAAATTGAAGTGCTAGAATCGCTAGATATATATCGCTCGGATAGTTAGGCGGGTCAAAAGTTTATGATACTGCTTTATAAAACAGATCAAATAATACAATTGAAAGAAAGAATTTGAACACTACATATTTTATTTTCAATATTCAATCCATGGTCATGTTTTTTTACAAGCTGTCAATTTCAGCTAAAAGAATTAGTTGATGCACATCCATCTGCAATTGAACAGCTTTTACCGGATTTTTTGCATTTATGCGTCTCAACTTTGGAGCTAAACTTGAACAAAACAAATCAAATTCATCTGGCTCAGTTTGATTGGATATGTTTTTTATAGCCTTCACGATCTCCAAGTCTGTGTTGATTTTTCTTTTCCTTGAGTTGTTTGCATCGAATTTTTTCCCCGCCTTAAAAAAGTACACACGCCAATATTTCATTTCAGTATATACGTTTTCAGACTTATAAAATAAATGTTTTAAATCCCGAAAAATATTGTATGTACATTTATGGGTTTGTCAACAACGACTAGTGGTCTTTCGTTCTCTGGAATGTTCTCATCGAAGACAATTTCAATGTTTTCGTTGTTTATTTCATCTTCACCGGACAAATTAGACGTATCTAGGGTTGAATCCAGGGTTGAGAGAGACCTATTTTATGTTTATTAATAGTTTATACAAATTTTATACAAAATCATCAAATTGCGACAATTTCCACAACATAATTTAGTTTACCTATACGGTCTATATAATGGCTCATAGAATTTCATTGCTTCAGAATGACGAAATTGTGGTACATCATCCGAAGACGATCCAGTTGGAAGCTTTTTCATATTTCTTAGATAATCAGTGTATTGCTTTCTAATTTTCTTCCAAGTGCTCTCACACAAATCAACTAAAATGTCAGATTTTTCATTTTAAATGATAAGTTTATAAAATATGCAAGAAATCAATACACAAAAACTAATACCAGTCGAATTTAATTCGTCGGCGATGCTCATCCAGGAATTTTGCTTTTTGTTTTTGTTTTTATAGTCACTTCGGTTCATATTATATAAACATTCCTTTTCTTCCACCAGCTGAATCAGTTTTCGCTCGTCAATTGAAGTCACTGCCATGTTTATCTTTCACTAAAAAATTAGTAGATTGTATCACATTATTACTTTCACATGACACTGCCCGATCTACTCGATAATAATAATATACTATTTTTAGTTAATATGTGTACCTGAATGACAAATCAATACTGCTTGGGGATGATTTTGACCGCACAGCTGACTGGAACTGCAGAACTACTAGGAAGCCGGCCTAGAATGAAATGCATATAAAAACTCAAATTCATTTACAATTTCAATTGCTATATTATTATGACTTTAAAAAAATAAAGTAATTATCTCTATTTTAAAATTACCTTTCTGATTAAGTCAGGCCAAAAATTGACTTTACGATCACACTGTTTTTCGACAGAAGAAGATTCAAAACGAAGTTTGAAATGAAGTACATTTCATTTTGTGAGACACTAGGACGCAAATTTTTAAACATTTCCGACAGCCAATTAAACAAAAGCGGAATAGAAAGTTTCCCGCACAAAGTTGAGCAAGAAGCTACTTGAGGCGGAAAGGAAAATCAGGCCGAAAGTTGAACCGAATACTGAACTATAAATACGAAGGGTGGATGCGGAGGACCAAAGTCGAACAGGTGCGGAAGTCGAAAATTAAGCTCATTCGGAACTATAAACGAAAAAAGTAGAAGCGGAGGCGAATGTCGAAAGGAATGTCGAGCGGGGATTCCGAAATATTTTTGTCGGAATTAACTCTAAATGCCCAAAGTTTTGTCGAATGCTGAAATCCGCCCCAAACTTGGGCCGAAAGTCGAACTCTAAAACGGCCTTAATACCCGAATACCACTACCATTCCTTCAACGGAGGAACATAGTGCCAATTTTCCTTTGTTGTGTGGTGGGAGGCTGCCATGGGTTGGTTCTATCAAAATAGCGTCTCTTGAGTGTGATCGAGTGGTTTGTGCAAATTCGATTAGAATAGTCAAATCTCCTGTCGTACATTTCTCCCAAGGTCGACAAACAACTTTCCCATTTGAGCGAATTGAGCGTGGCAGAAGGAAGCAGTCCTCTGCTACACTCTCACAATATTCCAACTCTCTTCAGCCTCTTCTCCAAAACTCGAATTCTCAAATGGTATAATCTGGAACACATTACTTCCCGCACAGGAAATTACTACCGCGATAAAACGTCGGAAATGCAGTCTTTGTAATCAAACCATCAATCGCCATACCATAAATTTTAACCCATTGAATAAAATGTGTGCAACCAGAAGTTGGAAGCATTGGAGTTCTCATTATTAAGTACGTCAGGTGCTTTATAGGAACAGGATTCATGTCCGTCTGTCTGTCGTCTGTCTGTGCACAAAAGCAGTGGTGGGAAGGGATCGGGTTGGTAGTGCAGTGGTGAGACTGGAACGAATTGGTAGTGTTGGTGGGAATGGATGAATTTTTTAGTAGTTTTTGGTGTTATAGATTTTAAAATAATGCTTTCAAAAACTGGACGGTACTTTATTACTACGTTAGTTTGTAACGGTTTATATTATAATGTAGAGGCATAATATAAACCAAACTCTTCGTATTTTGTGCCCTAGTCAGCTTTCGGCTTCAGACTGAGTTCAGCAAAAACGCGAACGGAGGTAGCATCGATTAAAAGTATTCAACAAGAACGTATCTCGGATTCCTTCGTTGGGGATAAATGAAAAAGTGGCCGGTTTGTGCCTTCGCAGCGTCCACGCTTTATGGCTTTTACTCATTTTGTTATGTTACACAAATAAACAAATAAAAAAGCCGATTTCGTTTTGTCAGATTTTCAACGCGGTAGATACACCTTTTAAAGTGATAATATAATACTTTCTCAGGGAGAAATCTGAAGGAGTGCTTTAGATTTGGACTCTGAAAATATGTATGGGTAATGTAAGAATTGAGTAATATGGACAAAGGTCTACTGTGTTTATTTGGTGGATTAGATTTTCAACGAAGATAAAGAAAGAAATGTTAAGAAATGAAATTAATTAAAATATTTTATTTTACACAACATGCAACTTGTTATTGTATTACTTACATTTAGTACAAAAATAAAATTGCAGGTTTTGGTAATTGTTTGTCACAGCTTTGGTTTGCGCCATACGCGTCATTCCGTCAACATTAATAAAAAACTCACCAATTAAATTTATTCGCAAATTACGTGTATTTCACCACTTCACCATAAAATTTAAAATTCCATTCCATAAAGTGAGCAAGTAAGTTCGTGATGATTGTTGGTCATTTGAGTGGTCTCTCTTGAGGTCTGGCTTGAGGTATATTTTGGAATGTGAAGGACATTCTGTCTGCAGATAATTAAGCGCGACCGTTTTCCAGCTGCAACCGCAATTTCCTCCAGCAGGATATGTTGCTGCCACAAGATTGAGTCACTTCCTCTACAGTCCTAAACTTATCACTTCCCGTTTCTTTTCTTTTGCGGGATTGACTGTTCGTAGATGGACGGGGAATGATGAAGGATCTCTGGTTGGAAGAAGAAGCGAAAGGAAGTCCGTAAGCGGTACTTATCCGATTCCGACTCGCCTGAGCCTCCCGATCTCTTCCACGTTGAAATACTACGTCATTTCAAAAAACATTCCAAAATGTTGTCAAAAATATTTGTAGTGTTTTTGAATTTTTAGATTCAGCAAATATTTCGACGATTTCAGATTGTGGCTGTGTTTTTTTTTGTTCTTACTTGAGATTTTGTTGCTACTCTCTGCATCTCCGTCGGATGATCCTCCACGACTGCCGCTGCTTCCACTTCTGCTGCTGCTACTCCGGCTACTTGAAGAAAAACTACTGCTGCTCCGACTTCCTCCGGTCAGTCCGGTTGCTGTGTTTAAGTCTAGATCGCTGTCTGTATCCAGAGAAATGTCACCGGTCAAACTTCCTCCACCAGAACCTGAAGAACCTGAAGAAGAAAATCTGGAAGAACTGGAGCGACTCGTCTCTCGAATCGTTCCTCCACTTAGACCAGCTCCACCAGATCCAGAATCTTCATCCTCTGAAGTTGAGGTTGTTCGTTGTTCTGTGCGACGTCGAATTATTTCCAAACCTCCATCGCCTTCCACTTCCGCTTCCAACTGAGCCTTCTTTTTCTCTTCTTCCACAAACTCAATAATTTTGTCTCCCAAAACGACTCCCAAATTCGGCTGTCCACGAAGTCTGCCGCAAAAATTAAAAGGAACCGAATTTAAATTATATAAAATAATTTTTAAAATCAGAAAATCTTTGAAAATAAAAGTTAAAAAGTTTTAATGCACCTTCGAATTTCTTCTTCGAGGATTGTGATTTGTTCTTGTTGTTTTCCAATGGTTCTTTCTCTTTCGTCAAGTTCTTCCTCTCTCCGTTCCAGCGTCGTTCGTTGTTCGTCGATTTCCCTTTGCTGTTGTTTCAGTTTATCAGTCTGGTCTCCGATTTCGCCTTCTTGATCTTTGACCAAGCGTTCCTGATCATTCAATTTGTTTTCTTGTTCTTGAATCGTCTCTCGCAATCTTTTGTCTTGTTCCAAATGTTCAGGAGGAATAAATGGAATTTTCTCTGGCTCAGGACACGTAACTACAATTCAATCCACATTTAAAAAATAAAAAAATGAGAAAGTGTTTTCAGCATTAAAGTCAATGTATGGTAAATTGCCTCGAAAGAATAAAAAGCGTAGAGAAGGCTAGACTGAAATTTCACCGACACAAATAAATAGAGTCCACAAAAATGACAACGAAGGATTATCAGAGACAATACTTCTAAGACGAAGAGCAGAAAATGTTATTTATACTCCAAATGAGGTTAATTGTCAAAGTAATCATAATAAAACTACCATAATCCACTTGTAATGAACGAAACACATGTAACGCTAATTAATGACGGTTTGTTTTTTGCATCTAAAATTATTTAGCAGCAAAAATAAGCTGTCAAGTTTTAATTTTTACGAATATTCTCATAAATTACTAATTGTGAACACGACGACCTTTAAAAATGGGCAAGAAACAATGTGGAGCAATTAGTATTGTCATGTAACATCGTGATTTAATGATGGCGGTGGTTGTTAATTCGAGAATGAAAAGGAGAAGAAATGAAGAACAAGTTAAAAATAAATGGAAAGACTCACCCTCCTTGGGTTGTTGTGTGGTGAGAATTACTTCTTCTGGTTGTTCAACTGCAAAACACAAAAACAAATAAAAATAATAAAAAAGGTAAAAATGAAAAATGCGCTGAGAAACAGACCAAAGCTGCTTTGTTCGTTTTGGTCGTGTTTTACAGAGTAATTAATACGATCAACGATGATGGCACGGACACACAGGCAGTTACTTAATAACGCATAACGTGTTCAAGATAATAATAAAAAATAAAACAAAGAAAATGTTCTGCAGCCACGTTGAGAGAGCGAGAATTGAACATGGAGGTGTATGGTGGGAAAAGAAAGAGGATGCTGCTAATAAAATGACAGTCTTCCATGCAGGACTGATTATGGGAACGAGTCAATTTCATTACGCGATTATTAAGTAGCTATAGTTACTTATTTATTGTACTTTGTTATGTTATTATTTATCTACAACCAACCAATTGTGCAAAATGAACGTTGCTGCAGAGTTCCAACGCACTCTTAATTAACGTTGACTTTGTTTTCAAATGTCACAGGCCAAATGACGAAATTCGATTTCAGAGTCAAACAAATGTAAATATCAAGGTTTATCCACACTCTCCATTTAATTGACACACTTTTTATTGTGAAAACATTTCTTGGTCGACTAAATGCGTCGGAATTATTATACCAAACTTCATTCTATTCATAATTAAATAATAAATAATTAAACGTAAAAGATTATTAAATTGTTTTTACAACTAGAAAATGTTTTTGTATTTGCGTTTGCGAAAAAAAGGTTCCTTAATTTATTTGTTAATGGCTTAGCCTTAGTAATTTTTTCCAAATACAGCGTGGAGGGGGCAAGTTCCCTAAATAAATTGTAAGTAGCTATAAATAAAGTGGTGAGTTACCTTTAAGGACGTAGGGTCTGAATGTGGGGTAAGTCAATTGGTAGCGTGGTTTGGGGTAATTGTAGCCACTGCTGTAGCCACCACCTTCTCCATGAACAATCTCAAATGTCTCCAGGAGACACACCACCAGGATAAACATTTTCCACGTACCACCCTTCATTTTACTCAAAAGTCGGGGGAATTGAACACAATCAGAACACAAAACAATTTAATTTTCTAAAAAAGGTCGTTTCACTATTTCCCAAAATCTATCAACAGCGTATAATGTCTGTTTAGAACTTTAGGAAGATTTTGCAGAATATTTCTGGCTAGTGTTGATTTGTTTTGAGAAAGGCCGACTTTATGAAGTCGGGAAGTGTGTGGATTTCATGGTTTGAATTTTGAAGAATAAAGAAAGAAATAATTGAGTGTAACTTTGATTTGTATTTATTGCGGAGGATGAAGAATGTTTGTGTGTGAGCGATGAGACTTGACAAGACACTAAAGACGAAACGATAAGAATTTAATCGACTTGCATCAGCATTTACTGATGGACAGATAAAGACGATGGTCGTACGTAATAAGTGAAAGAGACACCTCCTCAGCTAAACTGCACCTGTCCACGAACAAATACCTACTCACTTCATTTCGCATTCTGCATAAAATATGTACTGATTACTTGTACTACTTGTACTTATGTTAGTAATGTGTTATGTCAGGTATGTTCTACTGCAAAGACATCACGCTTTGTGCACATAATAAAATAATTCATTTCGTCAGCTACTTACTTGCTTGTCTCATGACAGAAAAGATTGGTCTATAATGTCTATACGATATTGATTGAGGTAATAATTTGTGTATGCGCCTTTAACATGAATTGCAGCAATGTGATAATACACGTAATCGACAATTACTGCTGTGTACTACTGCGTGTTCTACAATTACATTAATTCCCTCAAAGGAGTACCACTATCCCCACACAGGACGAGAGACACCATACACGCAATTTCTCTTCATTAGACAATTTTAACATGGCACAGTAATTTTCCCTATCGTATTTATAC
The DNA here is from genome assembly GCA_019776165.1 of Pogonognathellus flavescens. Classification (NCBI taxonomy): domain Eukaryota; kingdom Metazoa; phylum Arthropoda; class Collembola; order Entomobryomorpha; family Tomoceridae; genus Pogonognathellus; species Pogonognathellus flavescens. The sequence goes on from JABASD010002751.1 coordinate 19,154, forward strand.
AGGGTGTCCTACACTAAATCACACAAACATTCATTATAGTGACATTTTAAAATATGGACACGGAATGGATTAAAATAATTTTGAATTTTTATTGTAATGAGTAAAGCGGAAATAAAAATAATGCTGATTGTGCCAGATTTATTTATATCAGATTAAAATAATGTTATTACAGTGTACAAGGGTGTACCCAGGATATCTTTGAGGAGGCATACCATAAATGCAGTGCAAAAGTGGATATATGTAAACTGCACACGCATAGTAACTTACTATTACACCTTTCATATTCGCATTCAATTATTTGAGCAATAAGATTAGGATAAAACAAAACTAAACCAAAAAATAAAACAATGCAATTTTTGTACATTTTTCGGAGTTTGGAGAGCTACGTGCCCCTCTCGCTCCTCTCTGTACATTCTTCATGATCAGAGTTTTCTGATAACTCAGATAAATATTAAAATTGAAATATTGAATTATTATTTTTACATTTATGATTATACAAAAAATCATGAAAATGATTTTTCCATATACATGGAAATTCAAATATATACACATAATATATTGTACCTTAATTTAATGTGTTGAATTTTCTCTTCAATAATCATATTTTAATGTGACCTGTACCAAATGTTTGTCGATGTAATGACCCCCCTGTGGGGATGTAGACAATAAACAATACAATACAATACAAATATACATATACATTCAAATTCATGAATTTGAGACTTTAATTATTTTATGATGTATAATTTATGGGATACGCTGTACAAGCACGCTCGCATGTACGAGTTCATGAGTCTCATGATTTTGCTATTAAGCTTCAACTTGAACGACAGACTCCAAGCAACTGCATAGAACATTATTACCCAAGCTGCAGTAGTGTCGTTGAGACTTGAGACTACACGTTAAAGTGTATGGGAAAAGTATAACATGAAAATCAGTGGTTGTATTGTGGTTGCTGTTTATTATAGTAATACCAATCGAGTAATTTTGTTATAATTTATAATGATAGTTAGCTAATCAAATGCAAACGCAAATAATTTTTATTTCTAAGGCCTATAGCTCCTCATATTGCAAAAAGTGACACGCATCAACTTTTGGCCTGTGGCTTCTGGACTACTTTTTGTTTCTTATCAATTTCTTATCAAACTGTCACACAGAAATTACAATTCAGGGAAATGCGAAGTCTGATGAGAAAGAGAAGAGACAGGTTTTCAGAAGTCTGCAACGCAATTCGTCCCTGCCAACAAAACTACGAAAATTATTATCATTCGCCTTTCTGAAACGACTGGTTTGATTATTGTAATCAATTCTTATGCAAACTAAACATTGAGGTGCAGTACGTGGAAGCAATCACTAAATAGTCCAGTTTATTAGTTGCAAATTTGCCAAAAGAACTGGGGCGAAATATTTTTGACGGGTGCTTCTCATTCTTCAATCATGCACTTCAGATCCCACACGAATATTCACATCTTTAGCTTTTATTCATGCTTTGCCATGTTGATTGTGTAATCTTCCCTTTTTCTTCTTCAATGAGCATGAACATTTAACATTACTATGAACTCATTTAGTTGTAATGTAAATTTAACGTAATTACACGAAAGAAAATGTTTAAACATTGACATGGACATTGAATTATTATTTCATTGTTTCTTAAACGCCAACTCAACTGTCTCATGAATGCTAAATAAGTAAAAGTATAAAAAGTACAATTGTTTTAAAGTGAATAAATTAATTAAATGCAGATAATTGTTTTCTTTTACCCTTTAGGTGGTCTTCAAAATTAAATTAAGCCATTGCAATATTTTTTAATTAATATTTTTCATCAATTTTAATTTAACAAGTTCAAACATTATTTTTTTAATGTGACCTAACGTGGTAATTTGCAAATGATTTTTTCGATGTTGCATTGTATGCTTTATTTTAGTCAAAGTCGGCTTGAAGATAATAAATGATTTATGACACTTTTAAACAATACAAACACATTCCAACGGGAATCCCAACTTCTTTCCCCAGAAATAAAAGATTTAGTTGAACAAATGTTTCTTGTGTTAATTCACAAGAAAAGGTATTGCAAAAATGGCGTTTTAAAAGTTGATAGTTGAAGAGTGGTTTGCATTGAATAAAATATTTGCTATCTACAAGAGGAAATACTGATTCCATCAGTGCGTTCTCTGTTCGTGCGGTGAACAAAGCAAGAAAATACAGAGAGAGAGGTGTGACTGCAGAATATTCTCATTTGCACCAAATCTACAATTCTGTACTTATGTTGCTTATCATATGTGACATAAGAGACGTCTGAAGTGATTAATTGGTATGAAGTGAAGAATGACTGAGAGTGATGAGAATGAGGGGTGGGTGTGTTCTCACAGAAAGGTAATTTATCGTTTCATGAAGAACAATGAGAGCTGTTAGCGTTAAGTGCTACTGGCCTTGTTAGCAATGTCCTCCTTCTAAAAGTCTCATTTAATACTCTCCATATTCACGTACAATTACAGCCATGCACCAAATTAAAGAACAAATTCACTTTTGCTGCAACTGCACCTCCAAAACTCCACGCAACGGCACTCCCATTATTATATGCACTTCGTCTCGCTGCTCCTAATCCCAAAAGTGTCTTCATATGTTTCTATTGCAATAAAAATGCACTAACAACGGTCGGAAGAACAGTCAAGAAAAATAAATTAATGTCATACGAACGATATTCATACAATTGCAAGCTCAGGAAGAATTTATATTAATTATTCGTTGAAAATCTTAAAAGTTATTATTATCGTTTTTTCCGGATAAATAATTTAATGTTAGTTACTTCATTTGGGTTTCTTTGATTCTTTTAATAATTTTTATTTTTAAATGACATTTACAATACCATTTACAAAAGAGTTGAATAAACAAGAAGCTTTTTACATTGACATATTTACAAATCACAATTTTATAGATCTTTTAATTCTGTTTTATTTCTACTTACTCTATGTAATTTATTTTAATTTTTTATAAAAGGAAAGATTAGATTAATTTATTAACATTTAATTAGTTTTAGTTAAGGATGTTTTCAGAAACTTGAATACATTTTATGTTAAAAAAGAGTTGAGATTAAATTTATGATTGAGATTCGAAAACGTTGGCGTCGTCGCTTTTATTTCCACAGGGGGAGATTTTTCCGCTTGCAAAGTTATTTGAGCTGAGTATATTGTCGCAGCCGTCGACGATGAGTTGTGAACTTCCTTTGCAAGAGTCCACTTTGTATTTATTCCCTCCGATCTTCACATCTCCTTCGATGTGACAACTCTCAAGAGATCCGCAACACGTCCCTTTTTTAAACTCCACGGAACTGACATGGCTGTTTTTGACTTCATTTTTGTCCCCAGTTTCAACGGTGATTCCAGCTCCAGAACTCTTCAACGAATTGTTGTCGAACAAATTGTGGTTTCCTTTGATGACAACTCCTTTGGAGACGCTGTTGATGGCCAGAGACTGGAAGATGTTGTTGTCTCCTGCCACGTTGATCGCCAAATCTGAACCCTTCACTTCCATGTTCTCAATTTGCCAAAAACTGCCTTTCAGATCGAAACCGTTGCCGCCACTGGAGGAAATTATGGTGTGTTTGTCCAGTCGACTCCGTCCACTCAAACGAATCAAATTTCCATCCGACCCACTTTTGGAAATAACGAAATTTCCTGAATATTCAATCGCATCTAATTTAATTAAGTCTCCGGGAGCGGCTGCGTCAATTGCTTTTTGCAACTCTGATGAAGAAGTTGGTTTGTGTTCCTTCGCCATTGCTCTTTCTCCAAAAAGAAACAAAAAGGCGGCTAAGAAATTGCAAACTACAAATTGTCTCATTTTGACTTTTGTAACCTGTGAAAAATTATTTTGTGAATTAGAAAATAGAAAAATTTAAAAACAGAAAAAACTTTAGAAATTGACTAGAAAAGTATAAAAGTAAAGATTAAAAAATTACCTTGTTGTGAAAGTTGAGATGGGTTTAGTTTAGAGAAGAATGTTTTAGTAATTGTGGAGTGAATGAAGTTTGTAAGTAATTTGTGCCGGTCCTACTGCTGGATATTTATAGGAAGAGTGAGATAGTTCTGTGAATCATTAGGTAAATCGTTAATTAATGACTGTAGCAATTTCCCATTCTTAGGAAAACCACAAATGACACGGCAGAGTTTTGAGTGTGTGGTTACGGTTGCATTATGTCATCTCTGTGAACATCCGCCGCGTATCTGGAATTCCAATTTAGGGGGAGGGTCTCATGTCCAATTTAGGCTAGCAAAACAACAAATTTTGGTTAGAATTTTTCGTATTGTGAGACAAATTTTGTACTTTTGGCTTGTTATATTGAAAATTAAAAAAAATATAGCTGAGATTAAAATTAAGTATGGGAAAATTAAACGGCCCACCCCCTAAATACGCCCTTAGTGAACACTAATGTTAGAATTTTCTCTTTGTTATTGTTGACATTCGCTTTAAATATTTACAAGTCTGCTGACAGGAAAATTACTATTAGGGAACATTAAAGTAAGGATTTCTTATCTCCGTGGAATAATATTATGTGAATGGAAACGATTAATATCTGAATGTGACTGTTTACCCAAAAAGAACCTTCAGTTGAAGATCTAAAAGGTTATCTGGAGGAGCTGCAAAGATTACAATGCTACCCATTGTAATCACAATTAAAATGGGTAGCTTTTCACGACGGACTTAAGTGAAAATGAACTGTGGAAAGCGGACTATTATTTGTATGAACTAAACGTTAGTCATTCATGAGTCATGATATTATTGGTGGTTGGAACATGCGTGAATCACAACACAAATAGCGTCAGTAATTAAAGCTATTAACTCTAATCAACGCAAGGTGCTTACGGACAACTCTCACTTTTGGTGCTAATGATATCCTCTGATCATCTAACACTTTTGTCCGTGTTTGCTACATTATCTAAACTTTTCACACCATCCCTAATTTCTTATTTTGTCCGCGTTTCACTTCATTTCCCTTCCATTATTCGATATCTGCAAAACAGACAAATTCGACTACTGAGCCATCTGGTATTTTCTGAGCGCATTTCTGGTTGATCCCGCTCAACGCATTTATTTAGTTGTGGACT
>JABASD010002752.1:0-24255 GCA_019776165.1 Pogonognathellus flavescens
CCGACCCGTTTAACTTTACAAAAATTCATGCCCGAACCCGTAAATTTCGGGTCGGGTTCGGGTTTACCCGACCCGAACCCGACCCGTTCCCAAGTCTAATGTAAACCACCTTAGATAGTAAATATAATGTCTTGAATAATATTATTTGCTCCCTTTCTTCCAGTAATATGAATTACATCACACAAAGACAAGAATTCAAAGCGAAGGTAATGTACTGTGTGTGTGTGTGTCTAACAATAACAATGTGGGAGAGAGACTATACAGATTGATAGGAAATACTATTTTCGGTTTAGCTATAAAATAACCGTATTGTTCGAAGAAACGGGATTGTTGAAGCTGAAGAGAATGTGTTAAACAGAATGTACTACTTTGTTATCGGCCAAAGCATTGCTTTTCTTTACTCTTCTCATTTGTGCTATGCTATTGGTTTTGAGTCGAGGCGAAGAGAGAAAGCAAGTTGATTGCATCCACGCTATATAAATAGTTCATGTAGAAACGGGGTATGTAGCTCATATCTCTTTACTTCAAGTAGAATTAAATGTGTTGGGTGAGAACATGGGAAAGTATACAGAGAGAACATCATAAGTAAACCACATGCCGGGCTTTTATATATAACACTAATGAATCGAACTCACTCTCTCAGCTCTCATCGTCTCTTCACGTGATATATTACTACAGAATGGTTTTACATCGTTAGCTTTAGCTTCCCTCTCTTTCTAAGCAAAAACTTGTCTTGATATATTACACGAGAAGCAAGTACTACTGGTAGTATTCCCCCGAAACGCAATAGTCGTAGCAGACCCTTACGCTTACTATTGTTAGAAAAATGTTAGTTCCGTCTTCTCAGTTTGGTTTTTTGACTTGCCTCGCCTTAAGTTTGTTGCACTGGTGTATCCTCGTCCTGTTGTGTATTGTACAAATACCAAGCACGCTTTCACTCTCCGGTTTAATATATACAGTGCTTTGTATATAGGGATACCAGGTTTATATACACATATACAACAAATAGTAGTCAAACACTTATTTCTGTGTGAGAAAACTAATTATTTTTCCAGCAGCAACGCTTTCTTCTCCGTTTCTTGCGTTTCTTAACTCACTCAAGACTTTTGTGTGCTTAGTGAAAAGACATTAGTTGTAGTACGGTACGGACGACGGAGTCTGGAGTAGTTACTTGTGTACTTATGTAGTGTGGTAATAATGCCCGGGTATTGTAGTAGCTCCTTCTTCATCAGTTCATGCAATGGTGCATATTCTTTTATTCTTTTTTGTTGTAGTAAGGCAGGAAGACAAATGATAATAAGAAAACAGATTCTACTTTGACTTTTCTCTGTCCTTGAAAAATAAGCTGGGCCGTTTCACTTATATTTGATATAGTAGCGATAGCTGTAAAGCATAGTGCTTCGCTTACCACAATAAATTGACGACACGACTAGCCTGACAAGAAAAATTCCATGTTTGATGCAGATAAAAGGAACTTGAACTAGTATCATATGCTGTGTATAAAACAACGCAGGAGCAGAGAAAGGAGAAGTTTCAAATCACCGTATACTTTCATGACATCAACAGCCTCATCAATTCACCTCGAACAATAAACCAGACAGCTCCGTTAAACTTTATGACTACAAACGGGCTATTTACAACATAGATTCAGAATTTCATGAGCCTTGCTTGACGATTAACGATTCACTGAAATTCCTTCTTCCTTATAATAATACTCCTCTGTTTTAAATTGATTGCAGTTCACTTAGAATTACTCTATAACTATTTACTGGTCGGTGGACTGTAACATAACCTTACTAACAGCAACAGCAATTGCACTCCAACCATGAGATGCCTGCACATCATTATTTATGTCACGTTTGTTTAAATTCTTTTTCCTTTTTACTGCTCTAAAACCCCCGTAGTCCAGCAGTAATCTTTATTGGGTATATTTAAATGGAAATTAGTAGAGTGGGGAATAGAGAGATGCAAATATCATTCGTTCTCCTCCTGCGGATCTAGAAATAAATATTGATTTTATTTATCATCATCTTGTAACAAATGATACCTATATATACTAGTAACGATATATAGGCACGACTTTCTCCTACAAATCGAAAGCATTTGCTATCTAAGGAGTTATAGCAAAGTATGGCAGTTCTATTCCCTTCTTAATTCGAATACGTCTATCAACGTGTAATTTATGGGTGGGCAATAAAACAAAGAAAACTTATTCAGCATTTCTGCATTCGTTAGCGTTCATATGAGAATTTTGAAGGGAATAGTAAATCACTGTCGCAAGTGGAAAGCCGAAACCAAAGAATTTTTCATCTTTTAGCGTAGGAATCGCTAAGGTGAGGCTAAGAGGAGAGATCGACAAAGTTTCTGCCAAAACCAAACCGAAGCAAGAAGAGGAAAGCAATCGAGTCAAACTTTCACATAATAGTTAGGAATGCGCCTTATTGCTTCTGAGTTAACTTGAATTTTCTTCAGAGAATTCAGAGTTAGTAAGATGGAAATGGAATGAAAAGGAGAGGACGAAACTAATACATATCACACTACTCAAAGCAGTGGGAGAAGAAGGCAAAGTTCAGTTTAAGTTCACCGAAGAAATAAGTTTGAGCGTAGCTTTGGGGGGTCCACTACTACTAATACTCGCAGAAATATAAAGACTCTAGTCGTTTAACAGAAATAAAAATAGTAGAACACATTGGAATGCAAAACAAGTCTTAAATTATGCACGACTCTGATTTCCCTACGCGAAATAAAAGCCATTTCAACAGATAAGTATGAGGAACTTTGATTTAATTCTCGGTTCCTCTTCAATGAGATGGGATGTAATGCAATTGAAATTCACATAGTGCTTTTAGCATCAACATACCAAAGTATGTGTATTCATTAACGTGTTTGTAGTTTCGAGTAGCTGGCAGTAGTTCCATTAGCGTTTGATAACTACATTATATTTTATTGTACGTAAGAGACTACACCTGCTCTGCAATGCCTTTGAAACGCTAAGTGCTGTGTAAGGAATTTTGTGTTTTTGTGTACACCACGCAAATAAAACGTGGCAGACCTCGCTCCGTCCGTGTAAGTCTGCTACATTTCTTGTAAAAGTATCAGTCTGTCTCTCTCTCTCTCTCTCCCTCTGCGTATGTGTGTGTTGTGTGTCCATTTCATTTTGTACCGTGTCGGTGGTCTGTGTAACAGAATGCTCTCATCGCGTCCTGATCGAAATGTCGATGCGAATTGGATGGAAGTACATAAGTGAAGTCGCTCTGGGTATTAGCCTTCCAAGGCTGAATCGTAGTGGGTTAGAGGTGCGAATGTGAATTATTGATCGGATTGAGAATATTCTAAAGCGACCTACACATCACATGCCACTAGTCTACTCATATATACCAGAAGTACTCTACGCAGATTCTTCCGCTCGACTCTTGTCCTATGCTTCTGGGCTCCCTTTCAACGTGGGTTTAAGGATAAGTGGATGAAAGCGAGGAAAGTCCTTCTTTCAATACAACTTTCACTGCAGAGAAAATCACATTGTCTCCAGCTACAGCGTCGCTTTCACCAGACAAACTTTCACTCTATGGACAACCGAGTCATTGAGAAATACCCGGAGTTGAGCCACATTGTGCAAGATGGCACAAAATAAGGAAATCAGCTACAGCATGTTCTTTCTATCATTTTCTCCATCCCAGAGGCAACAACTGCCGCAATTTTATTATCTCCGAATGCTTTTATTCTCTCTCTTCTTCATCAATTAACCCATTTCTATTATAGCAGTCTATCTCGTCATATTCATTATACTTAACTATATGTCTCATCTTTTCAGGTTCTTCCGTTTTGTTGTTAACTTTATTTGGGAAATCACATTTCATGACTTTCATCTTTTTTAGGTTGCTCTTACTTCATAATTCGTACGGGACATTATAATATTATGGATAACGACCTGACCTAGTATGATTATGCCCTGTGTAAAGGCTAGATGTTGAAGAAGATGTGCAAAATCTAAACAGATGATGTTTACATCAGTAGTCTCATATTTCTTGCGAATAGATGAAATTTGTACAGATCAAAAGCAGTAATAGTATCTCGGACAATTTAATAAAAACATGAAAAAGACCTTTAAAGACCTTTTATTGACATTCCATTGAAACTTATTGTTTACTACTCATCACTTGGGCCACATTCAGTGTGCTAATATTTATGTTTCTCTCGCTTGAACTTGCGATACTTCAAACATAATGAATGCTTTGTGAGTCAGTAAACCTAACACGTTGGCATTTATTCATATTACAAACTACAGAAGCAGTTTATATCATGTTTGCTCTAATAATATTTGCTATGGGTTAGTTAAAAAGTTCAAAGAAACACGACCATAAAGAAAACGAATGCGTCAGCAAAGTTCAAAGAAACTGTGTGTTTATGCATTATTATAGAAGTACATCGTTTAGGGTGAAGAGAAAAGCAAACCTAATAACTCACATGTTTAGCATGCTGCACTCATGTTTTAAAAGACAGTGAGAGTGAGATCGAGTCAAAGAAGAAGAAGAAACGTGTGAAGGTCTGTCAGGAGTTCCAGTCTCTCTCTCTGCACTCTCTGAGAGAGAGAGAGGAGTGTGGGTGATGCTGGTTGTGCAGAAACTTGAGATTGGTCCTGTAGGAAGACGAAGAAGGACTGTGTTGTTCGAGTTTCTTTAGCAATACCTACTTCTTCTCAGACCAGAGAGCTACTAGAGTCACCGTGTTTTTCGCAGTAGTATGTAGTAGTGGCACTGCTACGAGATTACCAAATGATATATTTGCGCAGATTCCACAGAAATAAGGCCGGTAAGTTGAAAGGGGGATAGAGTGCTCCTCTGATATTTTGTAAATGCAAATCTAAATCAAACTGTAACATCATACATCCGTTATAGTTTCCTCCGATAGTATCGCCATGTTAGGTAGTATATTTATATTTTGAAAAAACTTGCTTTATAGTCAGTCTTATAGTTTTAGTAGTAGTCCTGCAATAGTATGCAGAGGAGGACGGGAATAATAATGGCAAATTGCTCAATCATCTGCAATGCAAACGTAAGCAGAAACGAGTACAGAAAATCCATTTCACAATTTTCCTATTTGTTGCTCTTGCTTCTACTACGAGTAGTAGTGTGTGGTAAGAAAAATACAACTGTGGCTCGCACTACTGACATCATGTACATGTACTCTTTCTATTAGAGTTCCTAAATCAACAAATTGCTACCAACACCTTTTTATCAATATCCAAATGCAGTGGTGAAGTGTATAGGTGAACGAGAATTATTGACGTTACTTTTTCGCACAACTCGCTACTGTAAGCACATTCGTATAAATAGCACAGTAGTTACAGTTACAGCTTAAAAAAATTGCTGTAAGGCAGGAAATCGATTTACTTCTTTTAGTGTTAAAATATGATGAGTGGCTCTTGGGAAGATGACGAGTATGAAATCGAATACGATGAAACGGCCGGAGCTAGACCTCTTGGGGACGAAGAAGCGGTTCGAAAAGGAAGAAAGGAAGTCAGAACCATCGGCGTTTTGGATGTTGTAAGATTTTATCTTTCACTTTAGTAATTATTTGTTTATTCATGGTTTGTTGAGAAATTTTCTTGACGTTTTCCATGTTTGATGATAAATATTGATGTTAAAGCGAGTGAAAGTTTTATGAATTGATTTTTCTTCAGGCTATTGCCAGTGGGTTGCTCGTTTTCTTTGCGATAAGATTTTATCTTCAAAGTGGCCAAATTGATGTTCTGTCTAGTCTTTTGTCGGAGTATACAGATAGTAATTGTGAGTACTTAGTATAACTTGAAGTGCCGTAGATTAGAATCTACACAACGATGTAATGGCAGCGTTTTTTCGTTTGTGTACAGTAGCTCCATTTTGCTGGCTGGAGGTGTTCATTGTCCACTTGTTACAGTTTTCATTTGGAATTTTTCTATACAACGGGACTTGGCATGTAAGATTTCTTTACAAGTGACAAATAAAACGTTGGTATGAAATGATTTATTAAGTATTATGACATTTTTCATGTGTTTTATCTTAATAGGTTTCTTATGACTGTGCAAATCGAGCTTGTCGCATTTGGTACGGTTGCTCTAGATTCGTTTTGGACACTCATTTGGCTCTGGAGTGTGTGTTCTTCTTGTATCTAATTATTGGACTGGGCATAAATCCGCTTTGGTTCTTCTTTGGACTCTTCCGATTGCTTTTTAGGATCGTTGCAGAGATTATCGTGAAATCATATCAATTGAATATGGCTGGACTTCAATTATCTTCAGGAAGAGGACCGGTGCAACAAATGCCTAATTCGTATGAGTTAAGCTATATATGACTGTCCAATGCCAAAGTTACCTTGAGCACAAATGATGATGCATTATAGGGAGACTTCCTGCCAAATTAGTCTTAGAGTAAAACAATAAATATTCCATTTGGGTTGTTAGTGTTGTGTGATGTACCTGAATCTGACGAGAGAAAATTTGAACTGAATATACTAATTCTTATATGTATACATAAAATACAACCGTATTTCCTTACCTTGAATTACGCATCATACTGTGCATTTAATGTGCAAAAGTAAAACTGTAAACACCTGTACTGAAAATTAACCTTAACTTTACCCTTTACTGTATCCAAAGTACCTGTAGTACCTATAGCTGCTATAGACAATTGTCAAGGCTCCTTAAGCTAAAGCTATTCCCGAGTTTTAAAGCAACCGTATTTCTCTATAGTATATTGTAATGTAAACCAACAGAGCTTTTAGATTTCTAGCATGGATTGCATACAAATATGTATGTCATTCAATATTGTGTGTCACAATTTTATATAGTAGACTTACGGTTTTGTATTTTCAATGCTTTCAAGTTTAGGTTAGTACTTAAGCACGAATTCTGTGATCATATTTTTAATGTGAACAAGAATGCATTCCTAAGTAAGCCTATAATATGATACAACACGCATACGTTGTAAGCATTGTTTGTAATAAAACGTGACATAAGATGGTACTTGTCATTTTCTTTACTGCTAACAGCATCTCATAATATCTGCACTTTTACCGGTTGCCGTCACAAAAATAATAGCGTATCTTATCTTCGTGTTAACATTATTCGTCTCCGCATTATTGATTTTAACGTATGCTGTGTATATTGTATAGCATTCTCATGCAAGATACAATATAGACTTTCTCCCAGGTCGGTCTTCCACTGCACTGTGGATGCTGTTTCTTTTCCTGCGCGTAGGAATTCCCGGCAGGAAGACTCAAGCTTTCACTTTGCTATTTGGTGATAAAATGTTGTTTTTTCTAGGTTGGCTGTTGAGAAATTTCAGATCAATTAAATTAAAATACCTGAGAGTAATTTATAGGCAATAATAATTTGTAGTTTAATTTCCATTTTTTCCATTCCACCATGGTTTGTTGCAGTCAGGAGAATAGTACTGACGATAGTGTAAGTTTTGAAGATAGTCGTTTAGCAAGAACGAGAAAAAATGTTGGAATTGTTGCTATCCTTGATAGTGTAAGTTGAAATATGCCATTACTTACTTGAATTGCCAATAATAGTCGTATATTATGCATAGGTACTTATATTTAATTGTTTCGGTTTTAGATGTGTGTAAAATTAATTGCTTATTGCAGATTAATGCTCTCGTTCTAATCTGGATCTTCGAATGGAAATGTCGTGTTGTGAAATGTGACATAGGAGCCATACCGAGATTTCTAATTTATGAAGCCTTTTGTATGTAACTACATTCAATGTCAACAATTCTTTCATCAGCAGAAGCTACTAGAATTGCTGTTGTATTGTATTTATATATAAAAACAATTAATCCCTAATTGCTTTCTTTTGTAATTTATATTTAGGGCCACAGATTCTTCCTTTGCTTTGGGTGTATATTTTTGTACTTCACGGACTTCAGTTGTTTATTGCAGCAGATTTGTTTCGGGCAGCGTATGAAGTAAGACATGAAAACCTAAAACCCTAAAACCTGAAATAACAAAATTGTATGGAATACAAGAGCTGTTCATAATTGCATGCTTACTATGCTGGTGTACAGTACTGCAACCGTTTATGTATGTAAATACGTGCACAAGTACTTTGTCTCATTTAACACTGTGTTGATTGTCTACAGGTTGGACGAATTGATAGCGTGCGGAAATGCCGTGTGTGGTTTTTCTACTCCCGACTTGTTCTTGACACTTTGATAATTCTCGAGTGTTTCTTCATAACTCACACAATCCTCATGAATCAAGATGTGGATTATTTGTGGTGGTTCTTTTTCGGACTTGTTAAAATCGCTTTCCGTTTCCTAATGGAGAGTTTTGTGCAAGAACATCTCAAACATTTGGAAAAACTCTACAAACCCACAAGCAGCTTGCAGATATAATGATGAATGTGAAATACATAATATTATCAAAGGCAAACAAATTATCTGCATGTTTTGTCTTAGTATATATTTAATTTCTAATGAATGAACATTAACCGGAATCATTTTATTTCGCATTTGGTCATGTTATGTTGTTAAGATAAAAGTAGCAAAAAATGTTAATAATAATTCATAATCTATGAGCGTTTTTTTGGTAAATTGAATAAATATATTTATTATACATTATGTTACATGTGTGTAAGTGGAAGAAGCCGTAACACTAAAAATTACACCAAGTAGAACCAAAGGTAACGAAACCTTAGAGTTGCAGCGTACCTGTGTACAACATTTGTGTTATGGTATAAGGATAGTCAGAATTATAAGACTGAATGTGAGAGGTCTAAACAGGTTTATATTCCAAGGTGAACCAAGCAAGCATGACAAACATCATTCGTAGTTCAGTGTAGATAGAAGGTACATAAAAGCAAAGTATAAATATGTGGTAAATACGATACAATTCATTGTACTGTACAAAACACATGCTTAATAATTCTCTCCGTTTATTATTTACCTGTAACATTCATTGGCTTAACAAATTTAATTAAAACCAGTACTTTTTGAATTTTTATATCAGAATGACACCTGAAAAGTCCAGATTATCAACAGAGTGAATAAATTCAGTTAGTAGAATATTCACATTGTCATTTCTCTGTAGTCACATAATATTAAAGATTTACTAATGTGATTGTAACTTGCGAAATCAATACAAAGTTGTGTCAAAAGTGTTGTGTGAAGAGAGTGGAAGTGTGGCGATATGAGTTTTGTTGAATTTTCCAATGGAGCTGAAAGTATCTTTAGCGCTCGAAAGGAAGTTCGTATTGTTGGAATATTAGATAGCGTAAGTGAATAAACGTACTTGTATTCATAGACTTTTCTTTCATGCATATTTCATTATTGTTTGTATTCGTGTGAACATAGTTAATTATTTCTGCATTGTATTTATCAATAAACTGATGCTTCTTCCTTACAGGTTTTCGCATGCTCTTTACTCGTATTACTTCTCACTGTTAGCATAAACTATCTGTGTAAGTATGCGCATTTATGTTCGTCCTCCATTGCAATTGTTTATAAAGCTGGAATTTTTGATTATTATTTATTTATGCGATTTGTATGCATAGTTGTACCCAGTGTGACCGTATGGATATTGATTTTCGTGGTACACGCTATACAACTCTGTATAGCGGCGTCGCTCATAACAGCAACGTTTGAAGTAGGTAACATCCTCAGCTTTACACAAATATTATTGCTGTAATCATTTTCTTTCATGGTATTTCTCATTGGGGAAGGTTATTTTACTAATTGTCAAATATTTGACTTTATTTTCAGCTGACAAATATCAAGTTCAGTTTACACAAATGCAGACTATGGTTCTACTATTCCAGGTTTTTCTTCGATTGGATTTTTCCAGTTGAATGCTTCTTCCTGATAATGTTCATAGGGGGAAATGGAAGTCAATATTTGTGGATCATTTGTGGGATTGTAAATCTCGCGTTCAGGGTTGTCGCTGAAAAATCCGTATCATCGTACATGGAGAGTCTCAAGAGAATTTTTGAAGACAGACATGCTGTCGATTTGACTGATTTCGAAAACACAGACATGTATTAGGTTACATATTAGGTAGGAATAGAGAAAAATCTCAAATCTGCCAAAAAATCATTTTGAACAAAGATATACTACTAGGCAAAGAAATACGAGCTATACATGTGTACGTATAGTCTATCATGTATATTTTAGCTACGGAATCAATTTTGTTCAATTACTATGTAAAGTAACTAGGTATATGCATAATGTAAATAACTTCATATTCAGATACTATTACAGTATAGGTACCAGGTACATAGTACATATCGTGTTTCAATCTAATTAATGACAAATAGATGAAATATAAAATAAGAGCTAGAAATGTTTGGAATTATTTGTATGCAATTGACATTTTATAATTTACATTTAATATTTACAGTTTGATATAAAGTTTCAGATTCAAGCTCAATTATTCGATCGCAGTTATTTTAATTGTGACAATTGTAAACCGAAGAGCATACAAGATACAACAGACAGACTGCAATGTATATACTCCTTCATGATATAAAGTGAAGCCTATCATGTTCTCATCACAAGTTTAAGTATTCTAGTATGATTGTTGGCAAGAAAGATTGCATTATTTACACTGTATTAGACTTAGATGTTTAGGTTTAGCATAAAAATCTGCCTTCATTGCATAAATAAAAATTACAATGAATAGTAAAGTAAAGCTTTGTTTGCCGTGTGACATAAAGCTTGCAATAAATATGTGATACGACAAGTCGGATAGACTATCTCCCAAATTATCTAAACCGATCAAGTATGTGTTATACTTATATCTGTAATAAATCTGCTTTATACACAGTACATATATGAATAGTTGCCATTGCCATGTATGTATTCATATATTATTATAACCAAAATGAATGTAACACAACGCGCTGTTATAGGTATTATATTACCTGTGCACACAGTGATAGGTTCCATACGCAAATACTCATGAAATATTCAGGTAAAATATTTAACAATTAAAAATATTATTGCAAATTTGCAACTGTAGAATTTTCAATTCTAATACTAATATAATGCTTACATGTGCAGCATAACCACTAGACCCTTCACCTACGAAGTTAACTAAATAAATCACTGACATAGTACGTCGTAAGATATTGGAAATAATCGAAATGGATATTGGAATTAATTCATTCAATTACAATTTCAGTTTAGAAAACTGCCCTGTGAAGTGTACCCAATAAAGCAAGGGTATATGTAATTAATAATTCGAAAGAATAGCAAAACATGCAGTAAAAAGTGTGAACATCTAGGACAAGATCAGAAGAAACGTCAAAGTCGCGTTAAGGATTTGTAATTAACTAATTGAAATTCAAATATGTTTCACTGTATTCAATACTATCTGTAATGGAAAATTCTCTCATTGGCATATCACAAAATATTGACTTTTTGACAATGTAATTTGTATTTTGTTGTTAGAAAATTAAAAATTAAACTTTTTAATCAAATTGAAAAAAAAAAATCATATTAAGTATTTCTTAACTAAAAGTGTGTTCGTACTTCGTACCAACATGTACATACGCAATTACGCATGCATTCTACTTCGATTTGTTGATTTACTCAAAATTGTTATATTATTTTTACTTTATTAGAAGGTAGACAGATTAAATGTTTATGAGACTAACAGAGCAAATTCGAATGCAATTATCGTTGAAAGGAGTTGTATTAGGTAGTATATATCAATCTATTCAAACAAGAACAATGGTAATTACTTTTAGCCATTAAAATATTATTAAGCATTAGAGATAGGCTTCAATTTGTTTGCATTACAATTATGTTATTTTATTGATGGGAAGAATCAATACGTTGCATTTTTCTTTACTTCATCCTAACGAGGCTTTACACTCAGCCACATACCTCCGTCAGGTCTCATTAATCCGTTTCTCATGAATTTCATTGGAATATGAGTTTTCGAGCAGGGTTCAAAAACAAAATTTTGCACTAGTTTGGCTACACTTGTCTTTCCTTCCATTAACGCAAACCTCCGGGCTAAAAGATTATAATAGGACATTGAAGAATGTTACATTAATCCAATTCTTATACAAATGATCTTATCAATTTATACTCACCAATGCACATTCTGGGACCTGCCCCGAACGGCATATAAGCATACGTGTGTCGTTTGCCTTGATTTTCCTTGCTAAATCTTTCCGGGTCGAATTTTTCTGGATCTGGATAATAATTCCGGGTCGTAATGAATAGCCCAAACTGGTGCAATCACTGTTGTGCCTTTTTGTAAAACCACATCTGAGTCTGGTAATTTGTAATCACGGGAAACTGATCTCTCAGTTCCAACCACTGGGGGCCATTTTCTTAATGTTTCTAAAATAAAATAATAATTACGTATGTACATTATCTGTGTCTAATTCAATAATTTACTATATACGAATAACATACTAGTGCTATTTTTGTATAAAAATTATTCATAACACAAACCTGAAATGACTTTATCAAGGTATTCCATTTGATTGATCAAATCGTATGTTAATTTTCCGTCGTTGTTTTCCAATGCATCGTTGACCTCCTGGGCTAACTTTTCTTGAACTTCAGGATTTATAGCCAATTCGTACAAACAAAAAATTAGTAGAGTTTCTGATGTATCGAATCCCGCAATGAAGAACAGTAAACATTGAGAAATGAGCATATCGTGTGTGATGTTAATTTTCTGCCCTTTATCTGTTGATAAAGCAGCATCTTTGTCATAGTTATCGTTTTCAGCTTCCACTTCTTGATCCTTCAACTGTCCGGACTGAACTTCCATCAACAATTGCAAAAAGTCTTCTCGCCGTTCCCCGGTTTGCTTGCGGTGTTTCATTGTTTTTCGAATAATATCAGCAAAATGTTCTGATGACTGAGTATCTGAGAGGGGGATATTCAACCAAACAAACAATTTTGGAGCTGTAAACAGTAAAATAACTTTCAAGACTCCCCAAAAACCTGTAAATACAGTTTGAAATCGTTTTGCCATAGAATGAAATACAGAATTCGTGTCTTCAAAAATTTTCCCATCTATCCCAAACGCTGCAGATGCAATCACATCTAAAGTTACTTTTCCACACATATCTTTCATTTCGAGTTCATTCGAATCTTCGGTCGCCTTTTGTATGAAATCTACAAACTTTCCACCACAATGCTCAAAAATATCAAACATTCGTTTAATCCTTCCTGTGGTGAAAGTTGGACTCAATGTAGATCTGAGATCTTTCCACATTTGATCTTCGGTAAAAAATAGCATTTTGCCTTGATATTTGTCTCGCCGTGAGGCTTCAAATAGTCTTCGGTTAATAAAGAATTCGAAGTCCTTTACCATGATATGTTTTATGAGGTCCAGATCAATTGCATAAAAAATTGGGCTTCCAAATTGAAGAGCACCACCATATTTATTTTTCATTTCCTTAAACTTGTTATAATATGCTTGGTCAACTCCATGAAAAGAATTTTTCCTGAGCATTCTTTCCTGGAAAGAAAAAAGTTCTCCAGCAGTTAGAAATGGCACTCTTCTCTTAGTCCAGTAGTCCGCATTTCTACTGAGGTACTTGGATATTCCATAAACGAACAAACCAACCAGAAATATTACTGCCAAAATTGTCCCAATCATTTTGGCAGAGTGGTATATGGCTACACACGAAGTGAGCTATGCTATTTGTCACTATTAAACACACAATTGTAGTATGCAGGTGAGCACTTAAAAACTCTGAACACTTTATGAAAATTCAGAATGATTTTGAATTTTAAAATTGTTTCTGATATTGAGGTAAATATTGTCTGCAATACCCAACCGCAACTTCACCTTATTGGTCACAATGCACGAATCAGACTGACAAGTCAAATGTTATAAGGGAAACCGGGGTCCAAACAACAAGAATATTCTTTATCTCATTAAATTACAGCATACATTACATAACGTATAGCATTGAAACCCTATGTGTAAGATTAATAGATTTTTGTGAATTGTGACCTTGTCAGCATCTACAGAAAAGTCTGTAGATGAGCATCTACTGAATTTTTGTTACATTTTGCCTTTACACATTATATAATAAATACATGTTATCCATGCAAAACATAACTGATTGCTCTTGACTGTCTTGACTACTTTTGCACTGCTCCTTTATCTATACACACGAAGTTACGTGCACTTCTGTTCAGGGTTCAAGGTTTATAGAAAAGGAGAGCTTGCATACTTGCATCTTGCATTGTACAGATAATTTAATTTATAAGGTATAGGCATTTGCATGATACGTACTTATAATATACCAAATCATTCATGTGTACATAGTGCATCGTATCAAGCAAACATTTTCATTTCGAAGGAAAAAATAATAATAATTATTGCAAATACAAATAGTTTATTTTAAGTAGTTTCCACTTGGATGCAAGGATTCAACATAAACAGAATGGGAATAATGATGATATGGAAGTCAAGTTTTAGCATGTAATAATTACATTTTGTATATATGAAGTTAACATTGCAATGCGTAGATGCGATTATAGTATTTTTCTTGGTTTACTAAGATTGGGCCCACTAAAATTTCAAGTGTGTCCCGTTCCAAATCCGCTGCTGGAAAAAACTTTTTCTTCGCGGTATCCCAGAATTCCCGATGAATCTAAAAGTCATTTCGCGATTTATTGGCCAAAAACAACATCGTCAAAAATTTGTAAACTACGTATTCTGCAAATTTTTTCCCCGATTTTTGGTGTGCGTTAACATAGAAAAATTTTCGGAAAAAGATATACTTATATGCTAACGCAATGAGTTGTATCTGTTAAACCACATTTGCTCTTCTGAATTATCAAATTTTATCGATCCGTTACCAAAACGCGTTCACTCCAAAATAAGTAGACTTCAGAGCTTTTTCGATTTTCACCATTTTACCCTTTGTCTTTCAATGGAAGCCATACACTTAATGCTCTTATATAATTTTCCAAGCGGAGCGCACAGCATTTTCCATGAACTTTATAATAGATAGGTAAGATACTTAAGAAATGGATGATTCCATGTAAACAAAGCAGTAGGTACCTAACAGAAATAAGGGGAAAACATACCTTCATAACATCATCACGGGCACATTTATTCTGTAGAAATGTAATAACAAGGTAAAATTAAGACAGATGCTAGGTAAGAAAAAGATTGTGATATTTTATTCTATAGAAATGTACGAAGGAGAAATTGAGACAGATGCTAAGCCAAGAAAAGGTATTGTATACGTCTGTAAATACCAAGAAAAAGGTTTCACGAAAGATCCTTCAGTGTTAAGTAAAGAGAGCGTGCTACTTTGACCATTAGATGTTACATTTGTAAACACAAGTGTGCACTATGCCATCCTTTTAATCTACCTTGCTACTCTGGAAGGGAAACTCGGGAGTACAAATAAATATATTATGTGAAACGTGATCTTTCTTAATGTTATATGTATATCGTCGTTATACAACGGCTTCCAAAACACTGTCACATAGTCGCAGCTATACTCACGTCGCTCACAAACCCTTTAGAACCCATTAACGTTTTCCTCCTTTTGCATTATGTACATATGAAAAGCTTCTTATACTTACATCTATATCAGTGACATTTCTTTAGTACGTGTAGATATATAGCTTTAACGAAACCCAACAACACAATCCACCTGAAGGACACTAATGAAGCATTATCATAATCATTATCAAGTAGAGCTGAGCGACAGTTACCTGGGGAGTGGGCTGTTATCATCCACAAGACTGGTTTTGTATGCAGAAGAATGCGACTCTGAGCGTATTATTATTATTTAAGATTCACACACATAGACAACAGGTAGACTCAACAATTGTACTCTTGACTTACAAAGATAATAGCTAGTTGTATATAACATGCAAAGCGAGCAAGTATTTTCTTAACATTACACGTAGTACACATACACGCGTAAACATTAACAAAACTTGCAGACTAAAAATTAACAAGCCCGCAGTTTTCAATTCTTTGGCTACTCACTGACAACACTGAAAAATACTTTGACTGATCTCTCTCTCTCAGTGTTTGTTATGTTTACATAGTTATAATTTCAACATATTTATCATGGTGAAATCCTTATAGAGTGTCTGTATATTTTAAATTTACATTTAAATGACCTGCTATAGTCACATAGTATATATCTACGTATAATATTAACATAAGCAACATGGATATCACAACAGAGGATTCTAAAAATCAATTATTACCAAAAGCTCGAAAGGAAGTTACTTATTTAGGAATAAGTGATACGGTAGGTTCTATAATATTTTTCCATGCACATGTGATGTAGAAATACGTTTGAGTTGTTTTATGTGAATAGAATTTTAATTTCCTACATATGAGAAAATTTACACGTTGTAAGTAATTGTTTTATGTTGTATACATTGTATAGATACTGGGGATTCTCTATATGACAGGGATTGCAAGTTTAGCTGGTGTTTCTGATTGTAAGAGAATTATTTGTTTACTATGAATTTATGCATACTAAGAACCATCATGCACATTTTGCATTTATAAAGCACATGCATTTGCATTTGCATTCGTTGGTCTAACATTGAATTCTGATTTTTAGTTTATCCACATGTCACCTTTTGGGTTTTCGTCATAATCTTCCATGTTGTCCATATCACAGCAGCTGCCTCATTAGTAGTTGGAAATATTGAAGTAAGTAAAATTATTCGACCGAATCCCATTCACATTTTGCTTTGACAGAAAAAATATATTTTCAATAACAATATTTCAGATATCTGATCTATAAATATTGGTCTCGCTAAAGTAATATTTTACACATTTACACATGTAAACCTTCTGGTTATCTTTTTCCCACAACAGAATGGAAACAAGACTACAAGAATGGCAGTATGCAAATTTTGGTTATACTTTTCTCGTTTCGTTCTGCGATGGTTCTTTCCTGTGGAATGCGTTCTTGTCATAGCAGTTCTATCCGGAGACAAAGACAACGATTTAATCTTCGCCTGGATTTTGTTCATAGTTGTGGAAGAAGTGTTCCTGTACTTAGCAATTGCATCGGTCACTTCATACATTCATTTATTAAAGTTTTCGGATAACGAAAGCAACGTTCGTGAAGAAGTAATTGATGCAAGTTCTCCGACTCCTTCTACATCTTCCTACACAGTACAAAGCACATCTGGAAGTACAGATGCCATTATTAAAGTACAATAACGCTAATGAAGAAACATAATTACAGTATTTAGTTCGAACTAGTATTACAAATCTATAGAATGTAAATATCTGTACAGTACAATATCAACGCATCATTTGTACATGGAATAACACACTATATCTCACGTTTGTATATCAACATAAGAATAAAAACTATATTATTGTACAAAACTAAAAAAAATGTTGAGTGAAAAAGTACGAATTTCTATTTGCCAGAGAGCGAACGAGAGATCTGTCATCACATGCATTTACAAATGCTCTTTTAAACGAGTAAAGAGAATGCCTTGTATCACATAACGATTGTCAGACAAATGCCCCACACATGTCTCATTAAAATTCCTACAAAAAACAGGCAGTCTATATAGAAACCAAGTAAATCTTCATTTGGATTCTGTCATTCTCCTGTTAGCTCTTCAGAACAGAAACATGAAACGAAAATGTCTGTACATGAAATGTTTGGAATTACAACTTTAATGCATGCTAAGTATAAACCGTCCAAACTTAGTCAAGTTTCTGTAAAACTAAACAAGCACATGTGCATGTGTGTGATCACTTAGCATCACACTATCCAAATCCACAGAGTACACATTTAGCTGGTCACAATTAGTATTTATACACAATCCCCATTCTACTAATACTTCTTTACTGAAACATGCAGCCACGAGAGAAATAATACACAGAGTACTCTCTGTAGTGTGTGTAGTTGTAGCAAAGTAAAGTAACTACATATAGAAACATGTACTGTGTTAGTTTCTATTTGAATTTTCTGTGAGTACCTTCTTTCATGTCAGGCAAAGTATAATACTATTTACATACACTACGAGCTCTAACCGTATTTACTGTCGTCGTACGAAACGAAGGATGGATATAGACGTCCACGTGAGAAGCTTAAGCTTAAAAATGCTACCCTCTTTGCTGGCTATAGACGTAAATAATCCAAAAGTCTAACTGCATAATGTTTGTGTGTATGAAGGAATATATACGGAAATTTCCCCTTTGGTAGTTTCCTTAAGTTGAACAGAGTGGAATACGATAGTCGGGTCTTTGTGTCGCTATATACAACATGACAGCAAAGTGTAGTGCTGCTGCAGTATGTACTTGTAGTTTACTTGTACATAAGTAAAGTGAGTGTATCCTGAAGCGACTGAGAGAAGGAGAGCTGAAATTCGGTGAGTCACAGAAAGCACAGCGTGGCTATAGAATGGTTCTATGTGCACTTCGTACACAACCAAGAGAACAAGCCTGGCTCTGGAAGTTAGAAGTTGTCGGGTGATATTTCGGTTGGTTGGTGTAAAAGGGTCGGCATATTCCACCGAACTGAACTCGTCGGAGTGAAACCAGGGAGCGGTAAATAAAGTGACCCAGATTTTCTCATTGAATGTTGAATCTTCTTGAGTGAGACAAATACATGTACAGTCATATATTCAAGTAGAGTCTACGTACACTACTACATACTACCACACACTACTCTCACAACGACTGAAACAGATTCGCGCATGCAGTTTCCAGATGAACACGGAGACGCCGCAAAATTGAACTCACTCAAGAAAAATACGGACCGTCCAGTACTCCAGTAGCTGTGTTTTCACTTCAACTTCTATACATTCAACACAAACACATGAGAGATATAATATATGGAATATATAACCTCAGTCCAGCAGTTCAGGCAACTAAAACTGTGTTCTCGCTTGCGTTTTACTTTTAGACCAAATAATAATATAGCGTAGTGATCGTCGGTTGTGAGTCGTGAGTCAGTGTTAGCAATTTGGAAATACCAACGCAGTAGTGAAAACTGCTATAGTATATACACACCAGAATAATATATCCGCGTATTTATATCTGAACCAATGCGCTCGACTCCAGAAGATCTTTGGCCTTTGTATGGACAAAATTCTTCCCATTCTGTAAAATCTCATGCTATATATTTTGTGTATAGGAAGATTGGAACATACTAACAATACTAAGTATACACAGAAAACTTAGAGACAGATACTAATGTTAGGTATTAGTGGAAGGTACCTTCGTAAAACGGAGCAATGCACTTTTTGATCCTCACACTCACTTGCACAGAACGTGAACGAAATAACATCTTCCTTATTGAGTTGTGAATTGAACTGAAAAGTAGCTTTGGGTGTATACAAAATACATTTCGTTGTAGTATACTCCATGCAGCCCGAAAGCACACAGCTGCATTTACGAACGAGTCTTGTATCTGTCTGGACTCATCTCTGATTGCTAAATAGATTGATATAACTAAAGTGGAACACAAACGCATTAACTGACAGACCGATCACATCAAATATACAAAGGGAATCCACATCACAATAAAGTTACTCACACATACCACTCTGGTACTTATACCTAAAGTAGAGTAATACTACCACACAATGAACTCTAATACAAGATAAAAGTTTCTACACATATATATACGACCAATTTAAAGCTCGAAGCAGTTTACACGAAAAAACACTAACTCCAAACAGACTAATACAATTACGACACAAATACATCAGAAAGTTTTCATTTCCCCGTTGGGATTTCATGTACCTAATTAATAATTCTTCGGGAGAATCATTACAGTATTGGACAAAATAAAAACTGTCTCTGTTTGCTGGATTCGGTCGGATAGCAATAATACAAACAATCATCGGGACAATCACATCGACTATAGTGCAATACAACGTCACTGTCACCCTGTTCCGTTCATGTTTCCTTCAGAATTGTGTATTCCATTATTCGTCACTCGTATTGATTAGGTTTGCATTTATACTTCGAGTTGTACTCGTGCAGTTTCATTTTCGTGTCTGTCTGGCGGTTTCCTGGTTGACTATCCTGTGACAGTAATACAATCGCTTTAGTTCCAACATCAACGATTCTTGCATCGAAACAGATTTCTTGCACATTTTGTTGGCTTCAGTTGCGTATGTGTGAAAACACGACATTACGAACCATCATAACTTATTCAGTGGATTGCATTGACGAGCAAGTCTAAACATGGGAAACGATGAAAATGAAAATCCGTTTAGGTGCCGATGTACCGTTGTATGGATCGCTGTTTTAGACATTGTAAGTATTTTACATTTATGCCCTATGTACTTTTATCTCCTATATGCATCTATTGATTTCTATTCTACAGTCTTAAATATTCATAATGTCTTTTTGCACACATTTCTTGGCTGCAACGCAATACTTTGTTTCTTAACTGCGCTACGATCAATGCCTTTGCAAATGTGAATGTTTCAATGCGCCCGAAAGCTCTAAGTCTAAAGATGGACTCCATGATTAAGAATAAATCGAATGTAATGTATGGAAATAAAATGTAAATTTTTTATGTTGTTGTGTAGCTTTTATCAGTTTTCCTGTTGGGATTCTATCTGGTCAGATTTGCTCTTTACGAGGGCAAGAATGGTGATATGACGACTGGTCTTTTGTACAGATTTGGATTCATCACTGACCCAGTGCCCTTTTACTACTTCATAGATGAAAGTGAGTTTCTGATTGTGTTTTACACGTTTTTAAATGCTTCTATTGATAAATCTTTGTTGCCTGTGTTTAGCAATCAGAATGATGTTCATGGTGTGACTTTCATTGTGTTTCAGTGCAACCATATTACGTTTTCATTTGGATTGCGATCTTCCTCGTGTACACGATACAACTCATTATGGCAATTATCCTATTGTTCGGGGCGTGCCAGGTAATGTCTTAATCATTAGTTTCGCATTTGCATACAGCTATTTATCTGTATTACTGTAATCATGTGATTGATAAACATAAAATATCAGATTCGTGCGTGTTCTTATCGTTTTCGTACATCATAATCTGGGTTGGTTGGTTACTCCTTTTATACATATCATTTGTTGTTTTGTGGATAATGTAAATGTACACGATTTGCGTTGAAAGATACGTGCAAACAACTCTAAATCGCACACAAGAGCAAGAACGTAGTAGCAGCTCCCATCTATAATGGATGCTAACTATATACAATGTTCGTAACTGCACGCAACCGATACCTTCTACTCTAAATAGAATCAAATTGCCAACCTTTTGTATCATTTATTGATTGAGTTGTTTGCTTGTAGGCCCTAACGTATAGTTTTATTATTTTCTCCTTACTTATACAAAAGTATACATCCCCAAATACAATAAAATATACATTTGCCCGTATTTTACTTTTATACAAAAGTAAGCAATATATACATTCATTTATAGCTTCCTCTTGTGCAACTTTCCACATTTCCCTTTTCATATGTATTTTCCTACTGTGGAGCTAGAATTCTTACAAACGGGAAATGAATCTCGTATTTTCAATTTTGACCAGGATATGTAATAATGTTGATAAAGCTATAGAAGTTTTGTGCGTATCTGCCAAAAGAGGAATTCTGAACTATGACATTTTGTTTATTTGGTTACAGAGTGGAGTGGAGGATGCTCGTCGACGCTGTAAAATCTGGTGCTCGTCAATAGCATTCAGTAAAGCCATGATTGGAATTGACTTGTTCGTATTGGCTCAAACCTTTGCAAAACACGGAGACTTAAACTACTTTGCTCTTGGGATGTGGGCAACAAAATTTATCTTCAGACTCTTGTCCGAAAGAATTGTACGAATATACGTCAAAGACTTAAGTCGTGTTCATTACTATTCCAGAGGATACCCAATTTATTAAACGCCTCAAGGCAACACAACACATACAAAACGAAAAAGAACTGCTCTAATAGTTGTTACCACTATTACTAAAATAGTGTCTCACATGCAGTAACAATCTTACAATCAACATGCACATGAAAACAACAAAACATCTTTTAAAAACAAGCAAATAGTAATATAATTTCAATTGTGACTTTCTTATTTTCATGTTTTTTTCTTCCACCTTTATAATTGATAAGTGCAATTTTATGATTATGAATGATAATTACTTATTATATCAGTGGATCATTTTTGTGCATTACACCAGACTTATTTTGCTTTATACAATTCCTTGGTGCTATCTATCCACTTAAAGTATTACTGTACAAATTTTTGAGAATTTTTTGCACTTTTAATTTAAGTGTTATAGTGAATTATGTAGCATAATTTTTATATGATCGTGCCATATCCATTGTTCAGTACCTAGTACAAACCATATTTAATACTTTTTTACACTTTTAACATTGTTTGATGTACAATTATTTTACACATGTGAGAAAATAACCTTTACGCATGAAATGTAATGCTCTAAATTAGATGGAGAATGTATTACGCAATATCTCAAGTTTTTCTGTGGATTCCTTTCGTTAGTCTCAGTATATTTAATGCTAGACAGATTTTGTTAATTTAAAAATGTATCCAAAATTCTCACTGAATTTTGTCTGAGTTGAATTGAATTCTCACTGAGTTTTATAAAAACACGATATGATGTGCAGATAATGTCAATTGCGTTAGCCATGAAATACTCAGCAATGAAAACGAAAGCTTGTGTGCTTGTAAATTGTAAATAATATGGATTGGTGTAACATTACTTCCTGGAACCTTTCAATCAGTCAGACTCGAACCGAGCAAGTCACAATGAACATGAAACATTTTCTGTTGTACACAAAAATGATAGTATTTATATGAATGTATGATGTTAGTACTGCTACAGGCATACTGACAAAAGATTTGTGAATTTATCATTTACAATTAGAATATTATCAAAGTATTCGCGAATAGTATAAACTACTTTATAAACACATCAGAGTCACAGTATAGAAGTATGTTAACCACTGACTAACTATAACTATTGTACTAGTTTATAAAACTAAGGGAATTTGTGATAAATTGAAGTGGATTACGAGAATCAGAAAGCAATGTACAGTTTTATAAGTAAATACGTATTAAGAATAGAACTATTGAAAATAATTGAGAAATGTACATAGTTATCCTGTACCATAGTATTATATATTACGAAAGAACCGAAGTGGTTGTGTGTTTGTCTCAATTCTCACTGTCTGTATATAACTACATAAATATTAATGCTGCAATTAAGATGCTGTAAACATAAATACACTTATAAAGTAAGTAAACCTAATACTGCAGCTCATGGCACATAATTTTAGTAATTCCACATGATAAACAGAACATAAGAATAGATGTACAACTATCTGTATCATAATAAACTCTTCAGATAATGAAAAGAGAGTAAAACTTCTATATAAGTAATAATACATGACAGTATATTCGTGAAACACTCTTTATACACATAATATATACTACATCAACTGTGGTCTCGTTTTGATTACAAAACGTGTGCCTATACTATAGATACCTAAATACATATAAGTTATATGATTTTATGTAGACTAACAAATGTTATTCTGTACTGCATACTTCTACACATACCCAAATGTACCACAACGGCAGGCCACATAATAAGAAATTGATGAAGTTTTTAATGTCAGAGGTGAAACCCTTAGCTTCGTTTACCTCAAGGTGGAAGGAATCCTATAACAGACACGGGAATTCTCCTATGTACACATTTATCAAGTACTACTACGGTATACATATATATGTATAACTATATACACAAGAAAATAATAATGAACTCATTATTATTTTCCCAGACTGTATATATTCTGGTACTTCTGCCCGTATAGGTATCCTTTTAACCACGCTGTATACACAAGGTAGATTAATGGAACACACAACACCTGCCTAGAATATACATTTAGCCTTCCGTAATACATAATGTTACGTCTAAGTAAATTGTAATCTATGACTATCAACAAAACAACTTTCCCAAAATACATATACCTACATGAAGTAATAGACCTACTGATGGTATTTGGTATAAGCAAAATAAACGTATTGCAGATGATGGTAGCGTAGTATCTACAATTGTTAAGGGCACGGTAGTATAAATACGATAATAGCACGATTCTACTAACGCAAGAAAATTATTGATATTCCAAGATACAGAAAGTGAGAGAGCTGATAAATGATAAAGAATTTTTATCATTGACTATATGAGAGGCTGAGTGTAATAAGGGGTTTTTAGAAATCACAAACAGTGGTTTTGAATGTTGCTCAGTGACAAAACGTTTAATTACAAGTAAATAAAAATCAAA
>JABASD010002753.1:0-24253 GCA_019776165.1 Pogonognathellus flavescens
AGCCTCCCCTACAGTGGGAGAAACTGGATGTGGAGATATTGGGAAATGTGACGTCGTTGAAAAGTGGTAATTAAATAATTCTGAGGAGTTCTCGTGGCTTGTGATTACGTGTAGCCGGATTGGGTCAGTTGTATGACGGGACTTGACTTTGTGTTTGTCGTGTCACGTCATATTACGCCAAATAATTAATGCACCTACTTACTTAGAATTGAGCACTGATTGCTGCATTGATTTTCGTCATTTGATTGATATATTGATACGCACCTCTACCAATTCATGCAGCCAACAGCCAAAGGTACATCCACTCCTCCAACTCCTTCAACCTGCAGCTCCCCATCTACCATTTTACGTGCTATTAGTAAAAACGCTAAATATCTGTCTATGTCTCAACAGGCTGTCGTGCTTCTAGAGTTATGGTCTCTCTACGTGTACCTACTTAATATCTTGAAAACCAATAAATGTACGAACGTACGTTGTTCTGTGTACCTAATTGCTTGTCAGAGAACTAATGTACAAATTGAGTACGCGATAGACTCATAAAATAAATATCTGATTATAACATTTGCAGTATAATTGCTCCTAAATCTACCCTACAAATCTATAACTCATTATAAGCAACACAGATTTTCTGTTAAACCTTTTTTCATTCTACATAATATTCTATATTAACTCATAACTCCTTATAGTAATAGCAATAATAATTATATCTATCGCTAATTTCATTTTCTTATTTTCTGCTCGGTTAAACACGACAAGAACCAATACTACACGGATACAAAGTACTTGAGGCTACAGCCATGCTGCAAGTGCAAGTGGAGTATAGAGCTCTAGTAGTAGTTGTGTAGAGATAGACAAGTATATTAAGTATCTATAAAGCACGAAAGATTATTTGTGTGTGCCATGCCATGCTACACTACAATTTACACTAAAGCATCAAAATTATGTTTAACGAGCCAAGTCTGAGACAGACGAGACTCATACATCACGTCTTTTATATCGGCTATCATTATTCCACTAACTACCAACCACCTTGCAATTAAAATAAGATATTTGCAACACTCACTCTGCACAGGCATCTGTATCTTCACATGTGCATGCAGATAAGGGCAGTAAATAAACAGAAATAGTAAATAGAGGTTCATTCCCTGCAGTGCACATTAGCCTCATCATACAGGTAGTCCCTCTCGTGCATGACCATCCAGCCAAACCAAACCACAACAACGCTAGCACACTTACCTATTACCTTCACAAGCCGTAACACTATTGTGCATTGTCTTCTTTTCCAAACCAACACTACTGCTATGTATTATGTTCCTTCTTTATTCAGTTGATCTCCTGATTCCCTCAAAAATATTTATACTCTCAAACACTTAAATGCTCAATGCCTCTTACTCTCTTCTAATTGCAATAACAATCTAAAAAAGTGCTAAATATGCATAGCTACACTGTTAACACATTACAACAATGTAGTAGCATAACGCAAATAAAACATACATGTAATATAACATCGTATAAAGCGCTACAAGTCTGAACCCAGCCCAAGTGGCCGTATAATAACAGAAAATGATCTCAATTTCATTTCGTTTCATTTATTTCATTTCAGACTCATTACGGTATGCAATAACGCATCACCCACTTCACGTTTCAATTCAACTCACAGTAGAAATTGTGTTTTGTTTCTGTGCTGATTAGTAATAATCATCTAGCAAATAAGTAGCAGCACACAATAAAACCCAATGTATTTCTAATAACAGATAATAGCTCCACTTTAGACGACTACACGTACGATAGTGCAACATGGTCTACAAACGCAAGTTCTTAGCATAGCCGTTATATTATTTTACTATGCAGACATGTTCACCTCTATAGCACTGTTCGATGCATAAAATGCACATTTATGAGTTGGCTAAAGAGGAGTACCTACAGCGAAACTAGTAAATAATGGCATTACACATTCTGTGTAATTGAAGCTGAAAGACTCGCATCACCTATATACTTACATACATCACATGCACAGCACAGTGGACACACTCAAGATCCTTTGCAACATGACATAAAGAAATTTAAATACATATTTATGCACACAGACCAGCGTTATTACACGTTTACCAGAAATTGGTTAAATAGTAGTAATAATGGCAAGTAGAAAGGTGCTACGAGTTGAGCACACAGCCAAAGTTGCAAGCAACAAGCAAACCAAACCACGAAACCAAAGATACCACACGCTCCACACAAAAGCCATGGCACAGCGTGTAAACAAACCAGCTTAGGCATATGAAACCATTCTACCACATTTCCAACGACATCAGAAGTGCATCTACTCTCCGTAGGAACGTTCAAGTGGCATAGATATAAAATTGCACTGTCCTGTACAGGTAACACGTACCTAAACCAAGTCATAGTCATAAGTCACAAGCATAAACTGCAAATTACAAGAATATAGACATTCTGTCGTGGATTAGGATTTCCTTAACGTGGCAGTGTCTGGTGGTGATGCTTTAGTCCGTTTCGAGCACAAAAGCAACGCAGACTTCACATACGAGTGGAAATCTTTTAAAATTGAGCTGTGAAGAAGTGAATAGAGACTAGTTAGTTGTGTATTGTTATGCAGTTCACGCACTCCTCTGTATAAAACATACGAACAAATAATAACATCCAGAGTAAGGCAAGTGAGTGCAGATAAAGTAACCAAATTGAAAGCATCGAAAACGATTACTAATGTAGTGGTTTAGTCTAATTCAATGCAAACTGATTTCTGCTGCCAGATTGACATGAATTGGACTGATCGTGTGTTTTTAGTTACAGTTTCGTTCCTTCATCCCCTGCACTTTGTGCATTGACTATGAATACTACTTATAGAAAACAGGCTAAATATACCACCACTATATATGCTCCTGCTGCAAATGCATAACGTGGTGGTGGAAGTGTTGTTATTGTAATTATGTGCAGCAAAAGCGTAGAGTGAGTCTAGTACAAACATATTTGTGTAGTTATTAGCTTAGCATGCCAAGCAAGTCAAACAAAAGGCACAGAAGGAGTAAAAGTAACAAGTAAGTCACCTCTCAATACTCTCTCACGTTTAAACACAGTCCTCGTCGTATTTTGGTGCATATTCCTATTATTATTACAGTTCCCTTCTTGTTGCTTTAAATTAAACTATAAGAAGGTAAGAAAGTTAGCTAGGAGGAATAATAAAGTGCCTATAGAAATATTATACTTAGGTAAATATTCTGGCCTGAGACTTTGTGTGTGGACGCATCTACGAAACAACAATAGTAGTGTACATGTACAAGAGCGATACAGAAGAGTAAGCTGCTATGGTGTTTGTATGTAGGTGAGCCAGAGAGGTAGTGTGTGTTAAGTTACACAGTAAAGATTGTGTTGTGCGTTGTTGTGTATTGGATTTGGATTTGAGACCAGTTTGAAGACAGAAGTGCCCCCCACACACAGACAGAACAGAAACTGTACGAAGCCTACTCAGAGTCTGTTAATCAGTCAGCCTAGGCAGAGCAACAAGCGTAGTTTCCTTTAGCCTTACAATTTTTCTTGTTTTATCTCCATTTATTAGTCATTTCCATTTTTACTCCAATCGAATTGCAAAATCACACCTTAGAATATTTCTGTGTAGGAAACTCCTACTTGTGCTGTGTTCAGTGGATAGGAAATAACCATTTGGAATATTTCAGCCGAAAAGTTGAGATTTTACATTATATCCTGTGTTCTTTTAGATATTATGCTGCTCCATGCGATAATAGCTTTGTCTCACCCTCTTCTACTTTAACAATCCATACTTACTTCATAAACCTGACTTCATAATAATAATAGTCTCTACATACTCCTAGTACAAGTGAAATAGCTGTATAGTTAAGAGCGTTATGGAACTTCCGACAAGGTCGTAAAATAAATTACCTGCTGCAAGTTCTACATATTATTATTTGTTAACTGTTAGTTAGTACTATCTGATACTTTTAGACTCGAGAGAATTAATTTACATGAAAGAGAATAGTGAAACATCGACGGAGTAGTAAATGCAGCATCAAAATATTTTTCTTGTTATTTCTAGCAAAGCAGTTTCTGTTTCTTGGTTTATTGTGCGGAGTAATATCAGTGGAGAACTTATTACTATGTGAGTATTCAAATTGTGCCTAAGGAATCAAATGAAGTGTTGTGTCCGTGGTTGTTGTCAACTGATTTCTTCTGTCGTTGAGCATGCAAGCTTTGTGTCTTTTGTGTCGTTTAGTTGTTGAGTGTGTACGAGTAGTGAGTGTTCTGTCCTATTGCCAGGAAAACTCATTATTGTGACATTCCGCAACAGACCGATAAAATACAGGATCTTCAATAAATCAACATTAACAGTGTTTTTCCCCATTTAGTGCTAATTCATTCACTGCTCGTTTAGTTACAGCCGATACTCACAACTTACACCACTTCCAACCAAATCTCATTTCAAATCACAATGTGGACCCTACAAAAGAAAATAAAACGGACGTTTAGTCACAGGTAAGATTTCATTTCTTTCGTTTATTTGTAAAGTTGTGACACGACTACTTCAGAGTAATGAAATATGGCATGACTTTAATTGCCCTAAAAATTGCGTAGGATTTTTGATACAAAGGGATATTACTTATATGCTATGAATTGTTGGTGATTATAAAGCGTGGCTCCTAATATTGGTATTAAAACGTATAGGCACCAAGGTACAGTAATTATAACGAAACTGATGCCTACTGTACTTGTGTTAAGTAAGTGCATTGTATGACCCAACCCAGCCCCACAGCCACGAAAACACACAGAATGCAAGCAACTGCGTACTAATAAAAGACTTGCATTTAATTCAATTAATAAACAGCAACTCAATTAATTAATGGAGAACATTAAGCCGTATTTAGGTTATAGCTGTTTGTTTAGAAGGTACATTTCATAGTAAATCATTCGCTGCATAAAGACTTGCTGCCGCTTTTTCAAGAACAATCTGTTTTATTGTTTTTAAAGCATTGATTGCAAGATTATTGATGTAATTAGCATTTACACAGTGATTAGTTTTGAGTGGTCGTTAGAAATAATAAAGTAGAAGGTTGAATTCTTGCAGAGAGTTTTTGTTTGCAGCACTCAGAATTTCATTTTCAAAAAATAAACGCCTTACCTTCACTTCCACGTAATTGTTACACTCACTCGTATTACTGCCGTGTCTATTCATAACATTCATTGATTTAGAATTAGAATTGTGGCTAATCATTCCACATAGAGCGGCCATTTAAGAGGTAGCGAGTAATAGGAACAGAAGGAGAACAGATCTGGATTGTACAAGAAATGCATTGTGTGGATTTGCATGCATTGTCTGTTCTTGGTGGCATTTGACTTTGACTCTCCATCATTATTTCCAATTTGTCAGACAATTTAAATACTTAAGAAGACAAGATAACGTCTGATTAGCTGGATTGACTTAAATCATACTTCCACACCACAAATATGTCTATACCTTTCTACACAGCTCATGCTTTAGTTATAGTACTCCATTTAGGACAATAATATTATCCCAGTGCATGGACAGAGATGTTAGCATTGTGAAGGAAGAATACAAAATCGCTTCTGAACTTGACAGTTGCTTGTAAAGTGGCAAGCTTTGCTACACAGACAATATTATAAGTAGGAATAGCTTATGCATAACTAAACTAAGCTTTCTTTAGGTTGTTGTAAGTATGCAAAATTAAATCTGGTATTCAATCAGAGAAAGACAATCGACAATCCCGTCAGCCGCAGCCGAGGTGTACCGCCTTGAATGTAATCTCGCCACTACTGCTCCTGTACCATTCTACTGTAACTACAAAATTTCAATAGTGAAGTTTTTGTAAATGGACTACGAAATATTTCTTTATTGTCTTGCTGACTGTATGTATTTTGGTATTTAGGAAAACTGATCTTTCAAACAGATATTTTATTCAATGTAAACGAAATGAATTATCTCCAAAGAAAAAATATTTTGAGTGCATAAAAACGATGATAATGTTATGAACAATTATTAGTGATGTAGCAATGGTGCATATTATGCAATAGAGATGTGGTGTTTATAGTAAGCACAGCAAGCAGTAAGTAAAGTACCTAATAAGAATTTGTTTTTACTTAAATGCGCTTAGAAACGCCTACTTTGAGTAGAATGATCTAGTGCGTATCTCTAGTACAAGCAGAAAAACTGGCGGATTTCTTTGTTAGAAAAAGTGATTAGCATGAGTGTATAGATACAAATATTGATTTGGAGTTGATTTTGGGCTCTGACAAATGTAACGGACTGTGAACACCCAAAATAGGCAAAATGATTAAAGTTGCAGCGCTGAGTGTAAAAATATTGAGAAACTGCTTATTAGCCGACAGTGTGTACAGCATTACTGGGAATCAGTAAACTGTCACAACACATTTACAATCAGTACCTCTGCACCGCTCTATCTGCAAATACAAGAAATCCACTACATCGAATCAGAATAAACTTCTAAGTTGACTCAATTAGCGATCATGAAATTGTACACAATTTCCATTTCAAGGCACATTTTTTATGCATGCGCAATTTGCAGTTCTAAATTAGGTATTTGTAAAAGTGGCCACTCTCGTTCGATATTGGTCTGTAATCATAAATTCGTCTTGAATGTCATTAACCATTATAATATTTGAATTCCAACATAACACATTTCACTCTTATTACTCTTTTTCTATCCCTCTCTCTCTCTCTCGCTCTCAAAGCACAAATTTCGAGTCTTATACACATCTATAACTAAGTAAGTCAATTTATTTGTTTATATCTCGAATATTTTCTCATGCCATCATCAACGACAACAAACCACATTAGAATGCTTTACAAATTGTAACTGTGTGTGCCTATTTATTCAGCAACTTTTATATACCATCACACTAGCACATAGAATGAATTTGCAGTAAATGCCTATATGCCTATATGCACACAAACACACATGCCTTAAAAACAAGGTGAATTATTTGTATGTAGCACATGCGACAGAATAATATTATGAAGTACAAGTAGAGTCGGTATATGATTTGTATACAAATCAGAAGCGTGTAAAAAGAAGGAGTGTAATGCAAATGCAATTTACCGCAAATAGCAGAAAACTTTGTCGATTTTAATTTGGAGACAGTGGAAAGACGTTTTAATAATGAACATGCGAAGCAGTAGCTCCATTATAAAGCCATAGACAAACAATCTCTTTGCATAATGCCGTACGAGTGCACACGCAATTTGCAATTAGTAAATACATGTACCATACTACTAAGAAGATTTCTTTTAGAAAAAGAATGTTATTTGCACACAGCACAATTAACATGGAGAATGCACATAAAGTGCTTACCAACAGTTAATTAATAAATATACCTTCCCTCTCTTATAGGATTAATATATTTAGCAGAAAGAGGATAAAAGTAAGTTGTTGGTTATTAAAATGTGAATGAGAAAGGAATTGTTGTAATGTGGAATATTTGAGGAGGACTGTGACCAAAAGTAAATTGAGTGGAATGAGCTAAGCAAAGAATGTAAGTGCAGTCCACAAACAGCAGAATCCACCATAACCACCGCAATAAAATTAATGATTGCGAATGAGTGAGTATAGAGCTGTGTCTGTATCGTATGTGAATGCTGCGTCTATACCTACGGAACATATCATGGCAGATATTGTGCATGTTTTGGATTTGAATTAAAATACTGACAACGATACGTTAACTTGCTTTAGGAAATAATTTTTACCAAGCCTGTCGTTCACTCTCACGAATTCAGTAGAATTATTTTCGATTTATTGTGTCGAATTAAATGAGGAGTCGTATATACACGTAATGCACTGCGTACAGTGCAATCCTACACAGACACATGTACCTATGGGCACATACAAATGTAACTTTTGGCTGACAATTATCATCAATCAATACTAACCTTTTCCCAATTGCAATCGAGGCAGGGTGTAGGAAAATAATAATATTGTGGATAGCACACAGGCAGATTTCTCATTAAACTGCACTCGCAAAAGAGCGTACTGATTGGAGCAACATAATGAACTTGCATAAAGTATAAATTATTGGAATAGTTGTAAATACAAACACAGGGAATATGATAAGAAGAGTAACTGAAAGAGATTGTGAAATGTTAAAAGAGGACTACCATCATCAAATAATCCACTTGCTGCTTTGAGTGTTTCATAATCATCTTTGCCTTTCTTTCCCCACAACAGACATTGATGAGACACCTTCTGCCTACGATCTGCTTCGGCTGTGCATCCATTTTTTGACTTTATGCAAAAATGATGATGAGGACGATTATGCGTTGCATTAGAGTTTTTATATTATATGCTTGCTCATCATGACGATGATGGCATTGGGAGATGGGCACAAGCAGCAGTAATCGTCCACATGGGAGAATGCAGATACATTTGCGTTGTGTCTTTTGTAGAAGCTTTGGGACAAAATCAAGCAAAGGTAAAGGTTGCATTTGCAATCTGAGTGAGTCAGCCCATGCCGTTTATCTCAATTTAGTTACTTAGAAGAACTGTGCTAAAAGAATCATCGCAGTTTTGTTGTCAGCAGACGTGTGTGTACGAAGCAATAAAAGCATTCACCTCTCTCTAAATTGCCATTAACATCCATCCACCCTAAAATCTGCTGGGACCATTCATTTATACCAAAATAGTGGCTCTATTAATGGCATAGCTCTTTAGCTCATCCTTACCAGACCACAATAAGCACTTGGAAGGATGATGTTGCTCATTAATTCCAAAAAATAATTTTCCGGATTAGCCAGAGTTGGAGAGAAGAGATTTTGTGATGGATGGATGACTATGCACGAGGAAATTATCATCTTCAGGCAATATTTGGGTCAAATGGCTCCTTCTCTGATTTTGCTGTAATTTCCATTGTTTTCTATTTTTCACTCCCATCATTTGCTCTGACACCTTATATGGACAGAATATTATAGCGTGTAAAGCCCAGCTGCTTATAAGTCCACTCACAAGTCGGAGCATGAAAATCATTTGTGTGAGCAACTACACGAAGGTGGATTCATGATTGCCAAAATTGTGTACGCTTTGTAGTAATGAAGAGGAGAGCTTTGCTATTAGCTCTCTCATGATGTCTCAATTAGGAAACATTCTGGAATTAAGAAATTATACCATCCTGGCTGCCCAATTAAATCTTTCCTTTCTCACTTTGGCTGAGTTTCAGTGGAGGTGTTCTCTCTGTTCTACTAATCATAAATTACAGAATGTCACTATCATTAATCTCTAATCATATTTAAATATTTACAAGAAAATCAAAGCAATTTCCATCTTAGTGGTTGTAATATTGATTTATGGTTAGTATATCGATTCAAAAAGTTTTAAATTGACCGAGGACACTAAAAGTTTTCTTTACTCTGTTATTTTTACAGCAATACATGTAGGACATTTAAAAGTCATACTATGGTAGCATTATGTGGAAGTACAAAGTAAGTGAAACAATAAAGTTGTTCTTAGAGCAGCTATTTTGGACTAGTTATGGAGTAGCCTGCAAGAAAGAAGCTGGCGACAGATAACCTTCTAACTGTACTGTGAAATGAACCACCAACGTGCAAGTGGCAGATATCTGCTACTGATAATATTTTAACCTTAAGAGTCTCTTTATGTAAATGGTCTGACATGATCCATCTTCCTGAGATTCAGAAGCACAAAAGGCCTTGAGGTAGGTGGACGTTCCAGTTATAATTACTTCCACTCTGTGTAGCATTTGATAGGAGGCATGGTATTAGTTTGGTATTGGCATGGCTGTGGCATGAGTTGCACAACAACATGAATCAGAGAACTCCAATAAATGCCGATGTGTATCTTGACTTACTCAAATAGTACAGTCTATACAGAATCCTTGTTGTTGTTTGTGTTGCATCTCATCTCCACTACTGCTTCAGTAAATATTAAATAACAAGTGTCAGTTCCATGTAAGTCAACTCGAGTTCAGTTTCTTCTTTTGCCTTGGTCATATTTTATTGACGTATTAACTCTGTAAAGGAAAGGTGAGCGCACACCGCACACAGAAGACGATTAGGTATGTTTCTTAAGAAGCAGAGACGTAGGCGTCATTGAACTTGAGTCATTCTGCCTAAATAAGGTCTGCGCTTATTCCCTTAAGGACTTTGACTCTGATTTACTGTACCTGTCTTATGATGAACTCCATTCAAACTGACCATAGCTACGCACTTTTCTATGACTCTGATTTGAATCTCATAATGTATCACGACAATAAAAGCAAAGAGACTTGACGTTGAAAGGCAAATGGACATTCGTGATTTGTAATGGAGCTGCTACTCCCAGCAGTCTTAACGCAACTGCTGGGAGACTCATCAGAAAAACATTTTAGAGAATTGTAGTCTCACACTCAGCTAGGTAGCTGAGATATAAGCACTGCACTCAGAGTAGCTCTAAGGCGGCTAATTCTGTTATTTGCATTGAACCTGGTGCTAATTTTTCTCCTGTGTAATTATTTTGTCAATTCTTAAGTGGAGAGCGTCAGTGTATTCAGTGAAATGAATCAAGTTCAAACTGCAAAGTACCATTTTAAGTGATTCTGTAAAAAAGCAATTACATTTCTTGAGTTATGTTATTAGCGGTGTGGTGTGTGTGTATAGGGGCAGTCGTGAGACAGCGAGCGACTTCACTTTTGATTTCTTGTACAAAAAGAAGATCGATTAGCATTAGATTTTATAGTGTGTGTAGAACAAACACATTTGGTAATGTTGCTACTAATTAATGTAGTAATTGGACTCAGAAAATGAGATAAACGTCGGAAAAATTATTTATGATAAATAGCGTGGGGAAAAGTAAGTTGTAGAATGATACAACTTTATGTTCAGAACAACTGTAATGAAACAGAAAGGAAGGGCTGGGTCAAGATAACACACACACAGTATGCTTGGAATTTGCACTAACAAAGAAATCACTTGTACTTTCAGTATTATTATTATTATTATTGCATTCGTTCTGTATGATACTCAGTCAGTTGCCGTCGCTGTATCTTGAATTTTATTTCTGTTGTCTCAACGTTAAACTATCATTTCACTTATTTACAAAGTCATAAAATGTGTGTACACGGTGAAAACTTCCTTTTTGTTAGTGTATAGTGTATAGGTACATGGAGGTAGTGGCAGCTGCAGTATCGCTAAAGGATACGTCTATACGATCAGACGGATAGTGGACATATCTAATCCAGATTTAAAAGTTACTGACCATAATAGTTGGAGTAAATAAAATGTGGATTTAGACTGTTGCATGTAGTGGGGCTGCATGAGCTGATGATTCCAATTTTCTATATAAAAACAAAAACATGCAGCCTTCTTTCCTTTCATTTGCTTTATAGTGTAGTGGTACACTTGCTTGAGCAAAGTGGCAAATAAAAATGAAAATGAAATTAACAAGAGAGATCTCACCTCGCCTTCTTTACACTGTAAGGCATAACTCATTAATGTTGAAAAGTCTCCACACAACACAATAAGACTGACAATGTCTGCATAGTAATAATGTAATGCGATGTAATGACTAAATAAAAATGAGACCAGAGCAAACAAGCAGTCTCTATCCACTCCCTTTCCTTATTCATTTTTTCATCGAACACTGACCATTTCAAACTCACACCAAACTCATTTTTAATAAAGAAATTACAGGAATCTGAGAACATTTGCAGTCGTAGCGATAAAATAAAATGCAATAAAGCTTTGTTGATTTATTTAATGGGCAACCCACAAATACACAAGAACAGCGAGAGGAGTGGAGATTGCAGGCCTTTCTACTCTACTAATCTTATCTCACTTACTTATTTTACTTTGCACGTAGGAATTTAATCTTGTTACACTTAAGTCTGACTCTCCATTAACAAAGTGACCTACGCTGCCACACCATCCAAAAACTCACCAGTTGCATCCACTCATAACAAAAGCAATAAATACCAACTCAATCACTGCATTATTATGTGCTTGCTTAAATGTTCATTAATCTTGCAATTATTATGAAGGCTAGAAGTATAAAGGGCATTGAAGGAGAATTAAATGCCCATAATAGAGTCATGTAGTGCACACAACAATCAATATCAAGCTTAGCAATCAAAATCTACTTAGAAATACCTCGATACGTGTGCATTCGAATTAGAAATTAACTCGAAGTCATTTAGCAACTTCATTTTCAGTTTGAATGAACTCTACTCAAAGGCATGGGGGATGCATTATACATGCAGCACAGCTTCAACAAATAACTATAGGCATTGTACATAATTGAATATTGCTATAATTATTGTCTTGTTGGATAAGTATTACGTTTCGAACCAAAAAATGTATTCTAAACAAGTAAGTAAGCAGCTATGTGTCCAATGAAAACCCGGAAAACTAAGATTTTCTGTAACTTTTAAAGGCAAAGCCCAGTCACTCTCTGCTGTGTAAGCACAAGCATTGTTCAAAGCAAAGTTTGATTTATCACCTTACGTAATTGTCTCTATTTATTAAGAAGGACGTCCCAACAACTGATAGCTACAATTTATTCAGGCTACCTAAACATTGAAATTTGTATTTGCCATTAATTATATGGATCTATAGCAAGGCTATGGCAGAGTCTGATCATTGCAACAAAAGGGGTCAATCTGCCTGACAAGACAAGCGCAAGAGATAATGTCTTCCTTTTTTCGTGGCTCTATATGTGACTTAATCGGACACATGCAAAGTTCTTCTACAATACATGCGAACCACAGTACACGTTGCTTGAGTTATCAACGCGTCAATGTAATCCGTAATGCTAATGCTCATGTAGACATGTAAATGGCATTTGTGCTAATAAATAAATCAGTGTATTTCCTCTCAGAGATGAATCTGCACATACTACGATGTTACACCAATTTATATTGCAGAAAGGCTTATAGGCTACTTGAATGGAGAATACAACTTCACGGCACTTTTATGTGTATGTAATTGTGCAGAATGATTCTTATGGCGACTGAGAAGATGCGGGTGAGAGAAAAAGAAGGCTGCTCATGACGTGACAACATTTGACACCTCAGTGTCATTGTCAGAGTCAAACAGCGTCTGCATTGCCGTCGTTCTTGTCTGTTCTTAACTTATAGCGAGAAATCTTTTGTTTTATTCGTACAATTGTATCAGCAGACATAGAATTACATGGGACTGGTCGTTAAAAGATATGCGCGTTAACATCTATAAGAGTTTTATTATAGATGTGTCTCGATTGATTTCATCCGCCACATCTATCGCTGAAAGTCCATTGAATCGAATTGAATTGAATGGTTGAGCTGTTGAAGCGATTATTTATTTATGAGAGTTCGTGTGTACATTTATCTTCTATTGTACTTTCGCATTGTCTGCCGTGTCAAGTTCTAAGCCAAAGATCTTTATTCCCCAAAGGAGGGTGTGGCGGATATCTCTATTTATTTTCATACAGAAAATTTGAAAAAAAAACTATTTACATATTGTACTTCCTTTTCGTTCTGGACTGCAAACCACTATCACATTAGTATTATTGCATTTTTTGTACACTGAATGTTTACGTCCACACACATATGAACGTAG
Source organism: Pogonognathellus flavescens (assembly GCA_019776165.1). NCBI lineage: Eukaryota > Metazoa > Arthropoda > Collembola > Entomobryomorpha > Tomoceridae > Pogonognathellus > Pogonognathellus flavescens. The sequence continues at coordinate 13,577 of JABASD010002753.1, forward strand.
AGGTAAACAACAAATCGTACCACTCAATTTAGTTGCTCGTACCTAATTCCACGTGTAGTGTGCTGTAAATAATGTGATTATAGATTTACTCTGAGCTTCGAAGAAAATGTTCAATTTTTTAAAGGAAAGGCTTATTATTGTTATTATTTAGATGCATGGGATTTTGATTAAGTGTGCTTCATGCAAAGTAATCCACTGGAAATAACGTAAACGTCTTCTGGACCTGTATGGCTTTAATTGGCAATAAATATTCTACTCCTTGTTTGTCATGAAAATGTTTAACTAAATTCGAACAGAAATGGATACACCAGGAAACACAAGCCATGCTCAAACAATAATTCTATGTAAAAAAGAAACGCGGTGGTTGGACACAATAGCAGTTTGTTTGCATACGAGAACTGAGAACACATATGGGACTTCTTAGTAAATGAATTTTGTTTCATTATTTCCATTCCGCCCAGATGTAGGAGTTCGAGAGTGTGTTCCTCATGCTGGCTTCATTTCTGTAAACCAGAATTTGGGTTTCCTGTTGATTATCTCATGTGCATATTGTGATAATGAGCAATTTCACATAGTAATTTGTTGCCAGGAAAGCTTATGCCCACATTGCATTGTTTCACTGCTATGCTGGATCTACTGCAAAAGAAAAGGAAGTGCAAGTATTCCGCACAGTTTATCTGATGGAATTTAGCTGCTTTGTATAATTCTGCTGGAGACGGGAACTTGGCTTTACACACGAATGAGAATGTTGCATAGGATGGTTTTGTGTTTGTGCGTAAATGTTTAGTTGTTAAGGAACAAAGATGAGGCAGAAGAGACTGAAGAGAGCACAACGACCTTCAAGGACGAGCGCTGAACTTTGCTTGCGGTTTTACATTAACCTCCCTGTGCTCTTTACACAATTTACACATGCACTCTCCTGCAGCTACAGCTCCTACTACAGTCCTCTGCTTATTACTAGTCACAAATGTGCTCAAAGTCAGTCAGGCATGAATTATGCAACACACCAAACATCATCATATCCTACTATCCTACAACCTTCATCATTGTCGCTGTATATTCTGTATATCCACTCGCATACCTCCGCCTCTTACCATCTCCAGCAATCCATCATTTCCTCCATAAGTTCAGATAAACCTTACAAATGAAGTACATTTTCCCTACTCAGAAAATCCTAAAATTTCCTTAATGTACAATTAAATGTGAAATATTTTCAGAAAACCAACGCTTATTTTAATAGATGTTTGTCCATTTATTTTTTCACTGTCTATATTACCAGTGAATATTTTTCTCAATATTTGAGAATTTTTTAGCAAGAAATCATTATAGGATGCCTGATGATGATGATGATGAAGTATTACAAACGTAATTATTAATGATTTGAAATTATTAATTTTTCGATGAGATTGATTTTGTATGTCAATTATGTATTGTGGTTGTTTAATAGTATAAATGACTGTAGTACATAGGGGTGACATACACACCCACTGAACAACACACGCACACTAGTCTCTTATTAGTAACACAAGGAAACAACTTCCCATTTTGTGTCAATGCCGTAAATGATCCGAGAAAATTTCATTGTTGGGGCAGAATGGACTGGACTGGTATGGTAGCATTTTGGAGGAGAGAGTGAGCTAAATAAATAAGAATTAAGTTGCACGAGGTGAATGCATGAAAGGGACTTGACTTTTACTTGTAGTTGTTGTTATACAAGCATGATTTGTGCATGGAGGCAATTCAACAATTACTCCGAGTATTTTGGGACTGACAAAACCAAATTGTACACGAATGTTGTGCGGGGGTTGTAGCTGTCGTTGTCGGTGCCCACTTGTTAGGAAGTACAAGGTGTACCCAAGAAAGAAAAATATGTTATTGTCAAGTCTGGTTTTGTCAGGTAAAAGGTACAATAAACAGAGAGTGCTACTGGTGTCATTCGTAGCATGCAGGGCATAACTTGGTTTTAGTGATATAACAACTCTGGCTGGTTATAGCAAGTACCTTAATTGTAACTTCACATTTTTTCATATTCCACGTGCATAAAGAAGAATATTACAAATAAGTATTTAAGCAACCATTACATGTCCTAAGACCATCTCAAACAAGTTGAGGTGACAGAGTAGGCAAAGCCAAATAGCAAAAGTAAGAAAACAATTGAAACGAATAGAAATGGAACATTCGTTATAGTCCAGCTACAACTTTAATGAACGTCCACAACCATCAGCCCTACCATTACCTTCTACACTACAAACCATGAACAATGCGCATACTATCGTTAGCGTGGTTTAACTTAAAACGTTCCACAAAACAGCATTTTAGCTTCTATTCTTGTAGTTCTACATATACAAACTATAACTATGTACATATCTAGACTTGTTTGCATATTGTGAATAAGTAGCAGTCATTTCTTCAAAGGGACAACAAATGGTGGACAAACTCGACCTAAAATAAACAAAGCAATTCCCAAGCATGAAATAAATAACTTTGCATAGGTATATTATACTTAGACGCTAAATGACAGTGAGCGTATTAGTATAGTATCTTGTTCTAGAATGCAGAAACTATTTGTAGTCAGGACTAAATTTATTTCTTAGTGTTCGTTAAACTGAGAAATATAGTTACGTGTATTCTGAGGTTTATGTCTGCATAATAATATCATCATCGTTCAGTTTTATATGATATTCGAACTAACAAGGAGATATTCCCACCTGAATACTCGTAGAAGGATATTATGCTTCAAAGAATATTGAAAGGAAAGGTATTTTGTTATTAGTATTGTACTATCATGCTATCATGCATAATAAACCGGTTCAAAACCGGGCGTAAATAAGTGAAAAGTCATACTGCAATGTGAACTATGACACGTTAACATTAACTGTGACATCGACACGCGTCAACTGTAAAACCGTATTAGAAGAAATGTAATTAACTATGACTAATACATGTGTTTAACATATCATTTTAAATTACATTGTGGTCTCAAGGATGTATTAACACAGTAGTTAGTCTAAAAGGTCAAAGGTCATGCAAGAGTTGGCCGATTGACCCATCTACGATTATAACCTTCAAATGGACCACTAAAACAAGTGTACCAAGTTTGAAGTCATTATTTCAATCAAACCGTTCTTTTTCTTGAGTTATTGTGCAAACAGACGGACAGACACGAATTGCATTCCCATACAAGTAACTTCGTTACTTAATAATGGAAAAGGGGAAGTAGGTATTTGTATGATAGAATTGTGTCTGGTTAAGTTGGTTTTCTTGATTTTGACACTGGACTTATTGACTGCAGTAAAAACATGCCTGCGACACGTGAAAGTTTGTATTTATTTTAATAACAGGGAGGAGGGAGTAAGGACTTTTCCAAGTAAAGATAATTTTAAGGCTGAATGAAACACAAAAGTTAATTTGACATTTGATGCAAATTGCTAAAACGTAATTTATAGTTTAACGTGGAATTACGTGGAGGAATATTTGTGTGTGTATTATCTAAGCGACAGCAGACAGAGACATGAATTGTGTGCCAAGCATCACGTCGTAATTCTCGTAATAAGTGAATATAAGAATAGAATAGCTACGGGGCTGTTTGTGACAAAGAAAAGAAGGAAACTGCAGAGGAGTTGGTGTTAGTTGTGGAGATGGCTGTTTGTTTAGAGCGTGTAAGTGAGTGAGGAAATTGTGTTGAGCAATAATCAAATGCAGAAGTCAGTTAATGAATGTCACTCGTTGTCGTCTTCGCTTGGACTTCGAATTCATTTCGCTTTCTGTTTATTTGCAATGATGAAGGAGCCACTGAACGATGTCCCCAACCAACCCCATTCATAAAACTTGATTTTCTCCGTACAAACATCACACACAGCATAACACAGCACAGAAGGAATTATCAATTATAAAAGTCACGTTTCATGTGAGTTACTGTACGTAATGCTGCCATAAAGTCACACAACTTTATTCGCGTTTACTTTGTTGCTGCACTTCCTATTAACTGTTACCTCTTCATCCTTTGTTGTCCTTCTGGCAGTAGTTCTGCATTCAATTTAAATCCATCTCTGTCACCTGTTGTGTGCCTATCTCATTATGTGATTACTCAGATTTGTTAATATTTAACAATCGTTTGTAGAATGAAATTATTTCATGACTTTCGTTTACCAATTCCTACACAATGAGATCATTTTCGTATGCAGAAACATCCATTAGTATACGTACAAGCATACGTAGGTTAAAAAGGCCCTTTGAATGCGAGAGGCGATATACGCAGCTGAAATACTTTTCGGATGTGTCACAGTCATATTGATAGATAGACCTGTTATTGTTATCTGCAGCTGCAGATTATTGTTTTAGTCACCCAATTATGGTTACTACAATAAGTAGTATATGAGACAATAATTACAATTAGTCAATGGTGTGTTTTTGGCAAAACAGTTCATAAATCACATAAAATATTTCATCTGCATGTACAGTAACGATTCCCAATATTAACCAAAGTAAAATTAATAACATTAGCTGAGCATCTAGTTCAAGTTTTCATAGGTACGTGTACGGTACACGTACACAACTTACTTCCAAACTACAATGAAGGGTATAATATTTGTACCTATATAATGTGTATGCTTATTGCAATAGGTACTACACAGAATAGCTGTAAGCATTGGATTGAGTCATTTGAACTTGTGTACATGATTTGAAGGAAGTAGCTGCTAGCAGAATTTTGATTGAAAGGGGACAGAGAGATTAGTGGAGAGCCCATAGAACACGTTTGGATAAATTCTGAGGAAAGTTTAAATTAAAGTGGACATTAACATTGAATTGCATTAGATTTTATTACTGCGAGAAGTTTGGAATTTATCAGGAAATTATTAAAAATGTTGTGAACCGCAATTATGTAGAATATTTACTAACACGTCTTAGAAAAAAGCTGCAGCATTTCTGAGTAGGTAAATTGGAATTGGAAATCGTTTGAATGGAGTGTCTCTCTTTAATGAATACGTGTGCCGTATGATCGGATTATCATCTACGTGCTGAATTAATGACTTGCAGCAGCATAAAACATTTGTAGCAGCATATTGATGGAGTTCGTCCACTTCTACCTTCCCATTCCTTTAAACTTTACATCAGCACTAAATCTACATCAGAAAAGTAGAAAGCAGGCTTCTAGGGATTTGCAGCTGTCTCAGCTTCGTTTTATTACATTTCTGTGTCAGTGGTGTGTTCAAAGGGGCTACACTTCGCATGTGCCACAGTCCTACCCAAATGCTGCTTGGTTGACCGGAAGAAATGGATTTTGGTAGGTAGTTTGTGTATCTAGACGGAAAAAACCAAACTAAAAGTATTTTCTACTTAATACTAATAAAGTCTCAAGTCTCTCTGCTTTTTATGGCTCTTGTGTTTTAACTTGTTTGCAAATTCATTGAGGCGTGTGAGACTGACTGATTGAAACGATGATTTTAGACGACAGCACAGATACATTCTTTTTCTACATTCTCAAGTAGGGATTTCAAATGCTTGGAGGTATTGCATTGTTTTGGCTATGAATTCATTTCTAATTGGGACATTCCATGTTCGACTTTTCCCTGCATGTTGTAGTGACTCTGGTTGTGGCAACTCCTCGAGTAATAAAGTGGAATAGGAATGTTTAAGTAAACTGTCACGCTGCACATACGAAGAAACATGTGGAGGGTTGTAGTAGTGGAAAGAACAGGTGCATACAATACAAGGACAGATATTTGTCCTATCGAAATTTGGTGTGAGTCCAATATTTTAAATATAAACTCTACGTGAGGTTTGGCAACGAAACAAGTTTTGGTTTGATAACTAGTACTTGTAAATTCAATAAAAGAAGAAAACTTTTAGTAATGAACGTAATTACGTTGGAATATTTAATTCAATTTTTGGCTGAAACTCGATGAAAGCTGTAGCCACAGGTCTCTACAATTATTGCTTTTCTGATTTTCAGTTTTTAGAAAAGGGACACTGACTCATTTTGCGTGGAAAGAGATTTGTGTTTGTTCGAGTAAGTAGTATGTCTAAATTTAGATTTTAATTTCCATTCCGCTGTTTTGGGATGTTTGGGAATTTTCCTTTAAAAGGAAAATGTTGATGGGTAAGTTTGTGACATTACCTTTTGACGTAGGTACTTAGGTACCCATTGTTTGTTTTTCGTTCGATTTCCAATAAACCAGACCAAAGTTTTATTTTTTTGTGAAATTTTATGTCCTTGGGATTTCCTAAGCTGCATGCGGCTTATTTGTATTTGTAGACTAGAAATTATTTTACAAGAAAATATATACATAGCCTAATCCGTCAACTGAATCCTTACTTCGTTGGTAGTACGCGTATATAAATACGATGCTATCAGTTTATTGTGAATTTTTTCTAATTTCGGGTGGCTTGTGTTAAAAAGGTAAAACTGCGTGAGTTTCTACTACCTCTTTAACTAAAGGAATAATAAAAGTGTGTGCAAAGAGATGAGAACAGATAACGCAGGAATAATTTCATTATTCTTGTAGTACGTACATACGCAGTTAGCAAAGCGAAATTATTAGGAAAACAATCTCTAAGAAAATACCTACGTAAATTCTACAACGCATTCACGAAATACTATGCCTTTACTAATATAAAAATCTTGATCACGGCTTTATAAGCGTATACTAAAAACTAGTATTAATGATCGTATAACTCTTTTGTTTTATGCTGCAAGTAAAAAGTAACTGTAGTTCTGTATTTCTATGTATAGTTGTGACTATGTATAGTCGTTATGTTAGCATTAGGTACGTAGCATGTTCATAACTAGAAGAGACACAGATTACAGCAGTTGCAGTTGGTAAAGCTTTTTAAAGTGAATAAAAGTTGCACGAAACAAGCAATTTGATGAGAATCATGCGAAAGTGTCCTAAAAAATGATTCGACCGCACAGAAAACATAAGGCAATGCAAAAATCTCAAGGTAAACCAAGTCAAGGTTGACAATATTTCTTCAAAATTATGTCACACACACGTCAATACTCAACAATTTCTATTCCACACTACAACAATGTCCGCTGTAGCCATCTACATCTATTTCTGTCATTCTAAAGATTCTAAACAATTATTCTCGTTCATTCACAAATATTAAACCTTCATGAAAATATTATGGAATTATGATTAAGAAAACTAATAGCATTTATTGCTTCTAGAGTTATAAAGTGGTTATAGGTCTACTTTGCATTTTCATATCGAAGTTTTTTGGTGGATTGTTTGACAACATGCTTACATTATGTACATGACAGGCATTAATAAACGTGACATTTACAGCCTCCAACAGGTTAGTAGTTTGGGTACGCACATTTTTACATGGATCTTAAGTAAGTATTTAGTACCTATTTAAATTAGTAGTCCAACGGGAAAACGGTTTACATGCTCTGGTTTGCTGTGCTTGAAGTTTTTGCTGGGATTTCTTGAATGCAAGTCTAATTTTGTGAGTGTAACATGATACGACATTTGCTGTACGATTTGTTCAGTTGTTTGTTGCAATTATTATGTTGGTTAGCTGTCTGTACATGGGGTAGAGGCATAGTGCGGCAATATTGACAGTGCAGAACGGGAGAACTACCACAGAGTGAAAGAGTTTCGTGAGCGACTGAAAAAATGTTTTAATCTGAGACGGAGTAAGTGACTGAGTGATTGAAAGTAGTTGCATATAAATGGAGCAAATAAATCACACCTGCATAAAAAACATCGAATTAACCATTAGTTAATCAATGCACAGTTTTTTAGCACACGAATTGTAACAAATTGCAAAAACGACATCTACGTGTAATCTCGAATGCGTTGCAAATAGAAGTGGACCCGGTGAGAGAGTCTCGAAATGAAAGGCATTATTAAAACTTCTTCCTGAATCTCTGCAGCGATTCCTTGTGAAACAAAAACAGCTCATGAGAAACGAACAGACGCTTTGTTCTTGTTGCTTCTAATTGCTGAATGACAGAGGAGATCCTATTGATCAGAAAAATGCCCCTTTCTCATCATTACACTTTACACATACAATTCATCAATTTATGCATCTGCCTGTTATGATGTGGTTGAAGTTGAAGCCAATAATGCTTCAAAAGGGGAACAATGTCATGTATCACGAATATTGTGTCATCTGACAAAGACATGAGTCGAATGAGATGTACATTTTGTAGATTGCAGAATATTAATGCAGTCTTTGAGATGATCGATACAAAATTAGGACTTGTGAAGACTGATTTCATTTTTTCTACCAAGGTACATTTGGTTAAAATTAGAAGTGTGATAGCCAAAATGTTACGTTTCCCTTAATGAATTAAATTAGTATTCTCGTAAGGCATTACTATTTTTGACTTGAATCACTAATCATAAGAACCTATTTAGATAAAAACTACACGCATTTCTAGATATGTATTTGTACCCATAGCCAGCATAGGTTTCCCCTCCCTTCGGGATGCAGATTGGATGTACAGTGTCTGTTCAAAATATGAATTTGGACTGCCAAATTCTTATTCTTTAAATTTTTACTAGAACGTGCGTAGATATCGAAATCATTCCCAGTAATCCTGTTTATCCCAAGTCTAATTTTTATTACCTCAGCTAACTATACAAACTAGAAAAATGTGTATATCTGTGAAAATATATTCTGTGACATACGTACCTATAAACTAATGAACGTTTTATAAAATTTTCTGTTGAATTCAATTCAATTTTCAATGTTTCTTGAGACCACATCGTATTTTTATGCACTTAAGCAAGTTTTTGCTTAGTAATTTTGTGTAGTCACAAAAAACGCCGATCTGTTAAGCATTGTACCGTACCATTTACGTATACCTAGTACCTAGACATTTTAAGTAATTTATGGAAATACGCAGTAGCGAAATTTGTGGCACAATTCGTGTTCATTGTTTGTGGGTGCTCAAAATAAATGAGTTGTTATTTGCTTGGAAATATGACGCTATGAAACAAGTAGGTACATCAATTACATGTTTAACACTTGAAATTGAAAACGTTCATTTCTTTCACAGTGTTGTCGATAATCATAGTCATTATGAACACTTTTCTATTACATCATCGTTCCATTTCTTTACTAAATAAAAAATTTAGCAGTAGAACAAGAAGGCTTGTATAATCTTTTATATAAATGAGTTCGAGAATGTCGTGATATAAATGTTGATGTTTTCAGTTTTGTTTGAAATGCAATAGAATCGTCTAAGTAAATAAACAAATGAAATGGAAGTACATGGGTGTATTTCAGATTCAGACTCATAATGTTACGTTGATTTGGTCAACTCTATCTCTAATTACAGTCTTAACATAAAAATTTCCTGGTGTGAAATTTCCTTCTGCTTCAGATCACGATGAGGGAAGACTTCTTTGCATTTGAATGTCTTATTGTTAGTCTTAAGCAGGCTTTGAAATTCACTTGTCTTCCTCTACACGTGTTGTAAAATAAGTTACAAAATTTTCGATCACGACTTCCAGCTCGATTATTAATTTGCAGCTCTGCTCTTGCTGTTTCACCAAAGCATGAACGTGTTCTTCGTCAACTTATTTATGGAGGGGAAGGTGTATTGATTCCATTCCTTCCCGTCGCGTCGCAAAACACTTCTCACACGATTTGCTAGCTTTGATTCACATTTGTGCTAAAGTACCAAATGCCAACACTACTAATACATCCTAATTGTAATTCTGCTCATCTTCCCATTGTGCAAATACTACCTGCAAGGATTCACTCTAAATTCTAGATACAAATCCATACTGTAGGAAGCAATCACTTATACCTAATTGTGTGATAAAATCTGATATGACGTGCTGAAGAAAATAAGAATTAGATAATGCCAAAAAGAAAATTGACAATCATGACCTACTTAATGTTGCATCTCATTTTATAAGGTGATTTAATTGTTGTTCCCTTTGATATTCCTCTCTGATGATATAATAATGTGATTATAGAACTGTACCCGACAGGGATCCGTATGGAGCCAGTCTGGGAACTCTAAGGTAATTGTAACTCTAAATCTTTTTTCACAGAAAAATGACATTTTATACAGGTCGTAAATATACAAGTTGCTTAAATAATTTTATGCATTGAGGTTCTTAAGTTAATTATTAAAAAACGTATAGTCATTTATATAAATTGAAAATCAAGAATGTCTCGTTAAGTAATTTATACTTTACCTTTCACATTTGGAAAGGTTATTTTATAATACAATTGACTGACAAGCAATAAAGTCAGAGTAAATACTTTTATTATGATTAATCGCACAATAATAGTCATTCACAGTTATGATTTTTAAATAGAATCCTAAATTGTGAAAGATTGCAATTGCAATGATATAAAATATATTATCTAACAATTTCATTGAATCTTTCATTAAAACTTTTATTGCTGGCCCACTGCTGGGGTAGAATTTTTGTAGCCATTTACATAAATATTTGGAATATTTCTGGTTTGATGGATCCTCTTGAAAATTAGAGTCATACTAATGTCTTCAATCATGTATATATTACTAAGTTAATTACATCTTACGTATGAGTTATTACAGAATTGCAAAAGGAAAGGAAGTGTAAGTGCGCAAAAGCGAAATGTGAGTATAAGTAGAATGTTCGTAGGGGAGACTCACCTCGGTTGGGAAAATGCCTCGGTTGGGAAAAAGCTAATATTTTGAGAAGTACTTGGTATTTAATG
>JABASD010002754.1:0-20044 GCA_019776165.1 Pogonognathellus flavescens
ATCTTTAAGTAGATTGCAAACATACTGCAATTTCAATTGACTGTATTTTAGCATATTTTTTAGTTTATGGAGACATAGATCCACCTAGGTGTATCCGCATGTTGTGATAATTTCATTCTGCCAAGTGTCAAATTGCCAAGGCGGAGAAATGGTGATGCTTAATTTCTTACAAGATTTAGCAGACTAAAACTTGGTGAAATCTTTTGGCATATGAAACCTTGCACATGCGAACGACTGCATCCCACGATTACTTCATTCTTAAGCAGCATTTACAACTATTTCAGCGGTTAGGTATATTTCATTGAATGTTAGTTGGATAGTATAGTATAATGTAAAAATTTCTGTCTCAAATCTCGTAGACTCTCAAATCAACTCAACTTTCATATCATTATCATGAGATTCTTATTCTCGATATAAGTATTATTTATTGACTTTGGATATTTTGGAACCTCACTCAATACATACTGGATCTAGGTTTTACGCATTTACCAAGTTGATGAAATTCATTATGCAGACCGTACAACAAATCCTGAAAGATAAAAAAATGAAATCTCCCTACACTTTCTTATGTACTGTACAACAAATGTGATTTTATACATAGAGGCATATCACTTTGGATGCTTACACTACTACACACTACCTATACAAAATGAATGACAGCATGGGAATGTAAATGTAACTATTAATAATCTGCAGACTGATATGTTGAACGAATTTGTGTTTTCCGTGGTATTTTTAATGCAAATCCTGATAATACACATATAGTACCTATACCTACATTGAAAAGGTGTTCTGAGAAGTCTAGGTATTCAAGGGGATGGGTACCGTGATTAATAATATATATAGGGAGTGGGTAGTAGTAAACTAACCATATAGTAATTGACAAAACTACAAACAAACCTACTCCTACTCTACCAGCTTGAGTAGCATGCAAGTGGTGCATCTAAAATTAGCAAACCTTCAGATGTGCATGCTTATCTCAAGTTTGTCTTCAGTAAAATACCTTCCTGACTACTACAAATATCTGAGTAGGGTAGCAATAAGAACTCCAGCTTGGCAAAGACAAACCTTTTAATGTGCGTATGTGTGTACTGTATCTGTAAAAACTCCGCAACTCTCCGTATGTCGGTATGCCTATCCCTATGTATTATTCATGAAATAATCTAAAAGAGAAAACTGCTTCAGTATATCCTGTGGCTTAAACTTTCGGGAATATCGGGAACATCCAATCCCACCGAACTAGAAAATCCACTTGAAACCAAAGCACTTTAACTGTATACTTATTTAACTGCGGAAGACTTATTTACAGAAGCTTGTGCACTCCACATGATGTGTATCCACATAGTGCAGCATTTTCAGCAGTATCGCTAAACTTTCTTACAACATTTGAAACAGGAAGGTAGAGAGAGATATGTTTCAGATCAGAACATAAGGAGGCTATCAAGGAAACTATTCTGGGATCATCATTGTTCTTCTTTGCGCTAATCCAGCAATTTCCTTCTCCATCTCTTCATAATATTATTAAATCGTTTGACTCATTTATTTCAACTAGTCATTCATTCGTAAGTGTTTATCTTTGCAATTGCAATCTACACGATTTATTCGTGTAGATTGCATGTTAGGGTGCTAAAACTAATACTTCTTTCGTGAAACTGTTTATAGCTGACTTAAAGTGTTGCAAATCGCTTAGCAAATTATTCGCTGAATTTTTCCTCCGGAGTAACGCGAGATTGATTGAACAAAAGTCTACTTAAAGAAGTCGTGCTGAATGAATTGTTGTGTGCAGTAAACGTTGTTTTCAAAATGGATGTACATTAGTGCTTAAACATAAACTCTTTTTTAAACTATCAAAACTTTTGATTTGCATTGCCGTGTAGTGGCAAGCACACGGAAGAAAATCATGACCGTGAAAAAGGTACCGCAATCAGATGAAAGCAAAAAAGAAAGCCTTGCCACTAAAAGTGGAAAAATCGTACGGAAATTTTTCAAATCATTTTTTTCCTCAGGTAATTTGTTTATACTAATACATAAATAAATATTTTAGTCTGTGTGCATAATATAGTGATTACTGATTACCGTTACGCTATACCAACTATACCTGTACGGGTATTTTGCCAAAATATTATATTGACATCCATGATCTGTTGGAAATGCATGGACGATCATTCATAAAATAAACTTCAAATTTTGTTAAAAATGGTTTATAATGCTAGCGTTTTAGGCTTAAGTAGATACTGTTTTTACAGCAATGCAGTTGATACACGTAAAATATTGATTACCTTCATCGTGTGTGTATAAATGGTACAAATATCTGTATCACACTGGCCGGGACTGACAGATTGCAGATAGTATGTATACGCAGATTATAATATTCTGCCTTATTACATATGATACAAAAGTATAACATCATTCCGCTCATCCGAACATTGCGATGAACGCGATTGGATGTACTTACGTGATATCATTAAAATTCTACATTTGTTGCATTTATATGTAAATAGGGACAAAATAAGTACTGAAGCAAAAGGTAATGCCCTAATTGCAAACGTATGATGCTCTTAGTGTTCATTCTGGTCATCTAATTTAATGAGTAATACATATTATGTATTTATACTTAGCAATTACTAATTGGTACAATGCCGGGTTTGTGTAAGCATGTTTCTACTTTCTCTTGCTATCAACCATAAGAAGCGGTTAGTGAAGATGTCCAACGATCAGCTGGTTTTATGCAGTATATTTGCAGCAAGTAGAGAAGGTGTACCAAAGAATTTGTTTGTAGTTGTAGTTTTTGTAGTTGAGTTAAAGTTGAGTAGTAAAACAAATCTTGTGGTTACAATATCCTGGAGTTAAAGTACAAGCGTGTGACAGTAAAGACATTTTTATACACACAACTGGAATTAAACTACGTACGGATAGATTCGTATCATCGTCATAATTCATATCTCAGAATTATTGCACTTTTGTATCAGTTGTGAAGCTGCAAGGCCTTTTTGGAATGTCTTTACCTTGTAATGTGATTATGCATTACTATTACACATATACTCATATACTTACATACATTTTGTTGAGTTGTGCATAGTATGTATAAAATAAAGTATAATTTGCAAATACCTTTGCAACCTTCAACCTTCAGTGAAACAACGAAGATGATGTCACTTGTCGTGAGTTGTCTGTGATATACAGAGTATAAAAAATGACCGTCACTGCAAGGGTTGTGCTTGTGCTATATCGAATTTACACATAATGTTTATGTGACCATCACAATAAAAGTAAACACCAAACAACTGCACTCTCCATAAAACATTTGCAGCAAGTGTACTATGTAAGTATGTACTCGGTATATGTAGAGTAGAATAGAAATAGTGAAGCGATAATAAATCTGATACTGGAGGTATTCTGGCATTAAGAAAGAATACACATAAATCTAAGTACATGCACATACCTTGTTCCACATACATAACAGTAACTTTACTGTAATGAAAATCAAAAGCCCCAATTATTATCTAAAATAAACAATTTCGGATTCAATACTGTTTGTGCTTAGTAGACCACTTAATTTTCATTGTGTTTATTATCCAGCGATACAGTTATCATGTTACATACAGGTATGCAGATCTGTATTAATAGCAGTGCAATATTGTTACACATTTATTAGGTTGACAAGTTAAGTGAGACTAAAATGTCAAGTCTAACAAAGTGTCAGCAAACCGAAGTGATCTGTCTGTTTTCTATCTTACATTGTTATTCATGATAAATTCGTTAGTTATACAGACGAAATGGTCGTTATATTCTGTACATACAAGTTGCAACAAAGAATAAGCTAGCAGCTAGATATAAAATATGTTTAGGTAGATGTAGATATAGTTAGTTGAATCGAACGAATAATGGTCTTTTCTAATCTGGGAAAAGTGCACTGATGAGGGTTAAATGATTTAGAAGATACTTTCTTACCACAAGCTCCACAGTGATTTTATAATTCGTAACTAACAAGTGCATATCACCAAAACTAGTCTTTATGTCGAAACCTGGACCATAGACATTTAAATATTTGTATTTGCACAATACAATAAATTGGATTAGATTCAACAAGTATATCGGTCAAGTACCTACTACCTACCACCCGCTCAAATTAACATGGTCAAAAAAGTTGCTCATAGCTTGCCTGAAAGGCATCACTCATCTTACTCGACTCTCTCAGGATACAAAAGTTCACCTGAGCAGCCCAGACGAAGATACTCATCAGGTATTCATTTCAAATATACATTGAATACATACATAGGTAGCTGAACTACATATCAAATTCAGATTAGCTAAAGCCACCGCTATCTAAGCAAAATGACAGTTTTATCCCAATACATTACAAACAAGCATGTACTCATGTCTCATGTAGTAACATAATATGTACATAGAAAATTAAGTTTTAAAAAACTATTAGCCCACATTCAAGTAATAAAGTGATACGAAATTTATCACTGTTTACTGCTTCATAATGTATGTGTAATACTTTTTTCTGAATTTTTACCAATAATGTTTATGCAAGTATTTCTTTGAATCTTGCTTCCTACTGTCCTAAATGTACTTTAATTAATTTATTACAGAACTTGTCATGGCTATTTTATGTTGCTAAATTGGAAACATACAGGCAGCTATTAGGTACATTAATTAGAAATTATACTTTAAAATAATACTAAGAGTAGTATATAGTACAGATACTGTAGTAGTGCTTAGTATAGTCCTTAGCTCAACCTACTGAGCCAATACTAAAGGACTTTAATTTCATAATATTAATGTAATCCACCTAATTCTGGTTTGTGGTCAAGTATGACCTGCTTTTTAATCATTGTAAATTTATTTTGTAATGATATTATAGGCATACGTGTATACGTCTAATGGAGGCTAGCATTTAGCGTCTCGCCGTGTCTATAAGAAATATATATAGGTCGAGTTCATATAAATCCTATCTATCACTGATGAATCAATAGTTTATTTATGAATGTGTAGCACTAGCACTAGCATCAAGTAAATACATCTTCGACTTAACCTTTACATTCTAACTTTGAATCTTTTCGTAATGTGGTAGAAGTTGCATGCAACAGAGAAAGGTTGCGAACTGTCTAGACAACGTGTAGATTTCAAATCGATTCAGCGATTTAGAAGGGTCTCAAAATTCCCCTTTGAGGTACAAAAGGGTGTATCTTTTGATATATTATATCTACTTTGCTCGTGATGTTTACAAGTAGAGACGCTTTCTCGTTAATTCTGTTATTTAGTATTCCGTTTTTAAACGTGATGTGAGAATTTGCGATAACCTGCAATAATGGCAAATAATGACGATAATGAAAGTGTTGAAATCGAATTAGACGAATATTCACCTCCATCATCCGTAGAGTGTGGGTATTGAAAAAAAAGTTTTAAACTGATGTATGTAAAAAACAATTTAACTTACTTAAATTAAAAACATTTTCAGATTTTTACGACCAAAATGAAGGGGTCCATCCAGGTCATGAAACTGACGATTCTCTGGGTCCAAACAAGTCTGACACAGAAGACAATACTTTAGAAGAGAATGAATATTCTAGCTCTTTTCCACCAACCTATATAGTTTTAAAATTGTCACCGCATATTCAACCAGCAGCTGTATCATGGCTTGTACAGAAGATCACTGGAAAAAAACAAGATGGAGGAGCCGAACTTCTGGTCAGATGTGAACCTTTCGCTGGAAGAAAGAAAGAGGTAACTACATCATGCTTAACGTATTCGTGTAATAATATCAGTAAAGACTCGGAATTGCAAAATTACAATAATTACTTTATGGCAAGGGCAATTAAAGCATTCGAAATAATTTTGATAGTGTTTAGTTCTTCACGTAACAGCTTCAAAACTAAAATTTCTGGAAGTAGCAGAATATATGGAACTGAAGAAAGTAGATTCCCGGGGGTTACTCCGCGACTTTACTGTGGCAGACTTAGATAATTTTCTTCATGGACATATACGTTTAGAAAATTTGCTGACAACAGCCGAAAAACAAATGATTGTCATGCAAGAACTGGAAAACATTCGAGCCATGGCTGGGGAAAATTGGGTTCCAGGATATCCAACGTTATCACTCTTTCCTGGCCAGTCTATATGTAATTACTTCATTTTTTCCATGATCACACTATTTGAAGTTGTAATGTAATTGTATTTACATATACTAACACAACCAAAGTGCCAGACCTAAACTCATGGAAATCTCATGATACCCTTGTGACATAATATTTTATTATTATTTATATAACCTTATTATAAGCTTATACAACAGAATATATTTTATTCGTGCAAGTGGTAAAAAAATACGTGTTTTTAGTTAATTAATTGTCGTTATGTATAGTTAAAGTGTACCTTAATGAAGGACACATTTCCACGTATTACCCTCTACATGATGAGGCAGAACTGAAGAAATTGGGTGCTAAATGGTATTGGGCGTTCTTCCAATCTCAACCATTCGGTAAGTGTAGCAAAACAAATTACAGTGCAATTAAATCAATATAAGTTCGAAGAGTGCCCTTAAGACAAAGAATAACTGAAATTTCAGAGGAAATAAGGCAATATTTCGGAGAAGGCATCGCTCTATACTTTTCCTTTCTTGGTTTCTATACCACTTCGCTCTTCGCTCCCGCACTATTGGGTCTCCTTCACTTCTTCTTCCCAGAGTCCGCATCTCATCACAGTTTAGTATTCTTCTGTATTTTCAATCTGCTATGGGTCACAATATTTTTGGAAGTGTGGAAAAGAAAATGTTCAGAGTTGGCATATGCGTGGGGAACCTTAAGAATGACAAAATGGGAAGAACCGCGATCAAACCACAGAGGGAAAATGTTTGTGGATCCGGTAACTGGAAGATACCAACCTAAGTACCCCTGGTGGAAAACTTTTATTAAGGTACTTACAATTTACAAATACAGACAAAAAGTATGCACATTTTTTATCTGACAATTCAAATACCTAATTTTAATTATTCGTACAGGTTTACTGTGTGTCCTATCCAATCGTATTTCTATGTTTACTGGGTGCCTTCTGGATCATGTGCTATTCTTTTTGGGTAGAAGAAATGTTAATGGAGTCTCAACACAGACATGGTTCCAAGACTGCAGGATTTCTCGTTTTACTACCTAGTATTGTGTATGCAGCTCTTGTGTGGGTTATGAATTTCTATTACCGCAAGATTGCAGAAATATTAACAGAATGGGGTAGGTGTATTAACGTCAATAAGTTGCAAATAAGATGTCACGTTATATGAAGTACCCATGCAAATACAGACTAGTAATTGTTGCGTTTGTTTGTAGAAAATCATCGAACTCAATCGCAATTCGAACGACACCGAGTAACCAAACTGGTTCTTTTCGAATTTGTCAACAATTTTATGTCGCTCTTCTATATAGCTTTTTACATTCAAGATTTTGAGATGCTGAAATATGTGAGACAAACTGAAAAATAATTAATTCTCCCCATTTATTGCCTAAAAATGGTCAAGTTGCATTTAAATATGTAATAAATTTATTTTTTGCTCTTTCAGCAAGTAACTGTAATGCTCATAATTCTCCAAGCAATTAATCACTTCCAAGAAGCGCTACTTCCCCTTGTTATAAGAAAAGGATACTCTGCTGTACGTTATTTCCTTTTTATAACGAACAGCCTACCTAATAATAAATGTATATCAGAAATGAAAATCTTCAGTTTAACATTGTCTTTGTTTGATGTTTTCAGCTCAATGACTACCTGGCGGAAAAATTTCCGTCTTTCTTTACCAGTGAAGAAAGTAGAAGGGCAAAAGACAACAACAATCAAAGAGCCTCATCAGAGACCGATCCCGATAGCATTTGGTCGCCTACAACTCTAGGTCTTCAGTCTTTGGACCATGATGACCCAAGAATCGAAGTATCAAAGTCAGAAGGAGATATGGATCCATACGAGGTTGCTTGATTTCCTTAACAAGTATCCCAAAATAGAATTTTACACGAATGTCTTCATAATCATTTTTAATTTGGTCTACAAAGGGCACTTTTGATGACTACTTGGAGATGTTTATCCAATTTGGATACGTGTTCCTTTTCTCAGCAGTTTACCCATTAGCAGCTTTCTGGGCCATCTTAAACAACTTATTAGAGATCAGAGCTGATGCTTTTAAACTCTGTAAAGTGTTTAAGCGACCTTTAGCGAAACGGGTTAAGGATATTGGTGCTTGGCAGGTAATATGCAAAAATTATGTGATAATGAAATTGAAACTTTTGTTATCATTTTTAAATATGATTCTTCATGTCTACAGATTGCGTTCGAGCTTATGGGAGCCATTGCGGCGATGACCAATTGTGCCTTATTGTGTTTGTCTCCAAACTTGAGAGAATTGGCCCCTAATTTGAGTACAGCAGAATGGTTACTTCTTTTCGTAGTCATTGAACACTTCCTGTTAGCCACGAAACTCGCCTTAAGACAGCTAATACCTGATAGTCCCTACTGGGTTAAAATGGCTTTGGCAAGGCTGGAATATCAATCTCGTCAAGCCCTCAAAAATGAGGTAATTATGAAACAATCTACTTTCATATACAAAATTGCATTTTAAACTTAATTTACAGTAAAATTCTTTTAAAATCCACAGCAAGCATTTAAGTCCAGACGACAACTCACTCGTCGATTCAAAACGATGCATGCCGTCCGAAAGAAGACTCCTTCTAATTCGTCAGCAGGATCTACATTATCTGTGCCATCACCCTCAACAAATGTCAAAAGGAGAATACGAGCCACCGAAAATTAACCCTGAACAATCCTTAGTACGTAATACCACTAATATTATATTTATGTTTACACAAACTGTACCATGCAATTAACGAGCACAACTTTCATGTTTAAGAGTACGGGAAACGGGAGTATAATAGATTTGTCAATATAACAAGACGAATCGAGAAGGTTCAAAATATTCATCGATTTGCCGAATTGTATACAGACTATATAGGACCATATTAAATTAAAATTATACAGAAATCGAAGCTTTAACAAAAACCAAAATTATCAGAGTTCATTCTAACTTCCATTAACCTACAGTGTTTAACTAAGATATTTAATTGCACATATAGATGCACACACCAAAATAGAATCTTTTTTACTGCAGAAATTGCAGTTAAGTTTTTGTGTAGTATGTATAAAATATAGGTCCTGTGTCCCATGAAGTTCATTTTGCTCAAATAGCCCATTATACATGAAGAATGTCCTCAGCCTTGTATACCTACGTGAATAATTTAGATGACTACTGTCTATCGTATATTTTTAGCTGAGCTGTAGAAGGAACTGAAAAATTTCTGGAAGTGTGATCTTCTAACTTTACTAGTGACTCATTGGCCTAATTTTATTTTATTATCATATTGTTATGTTGTTTGGAGATAATTTACAAAAATGTAATTAATTATGGGTTCACTAATGTATACCAAACAGTATTTTACTGCAAACAGTTAATAATGTGAATAAAGAAGTGTGTGCCTTCCATACATTAACTATTTAATTAACCAAGAATAATAATTCAAGTAAAATCTTACAATTCATCAATCATCTGATTACAATAACAATATTCAATCAAAAAGGTTATAAAAATGTATGCTACCCAAAACATAAGCGTCTGTGTACAAATAATGTATGCTACCCAAAACATAAGCGTCTGTGTACAAATAATGTACCATGTCCTAAACACTAAACACATAAACCTAAAATAACAGTAGAAAAATTTTTGTCAGTAATACTAATATGTCAACAATTTAATTATACTATATACTTAAACACAAAAAACGAAACACTTGAATTTTAAAAACCCAAAATTTCGTCATTATTTTCAACGCTTTCGTCATTCTTCTTATCTGAAGGGGGGATATCGTCAACTTGAGAATTGTCACTATCACTGACTGTAGCAATTGCAACAGTTTTGGGAACAGATGTGGTAGAATCGGTCGTAACAGTAGTAGCAGCTACTGCGACAATAGGTTCATTAGGAGTAGTACTGGTAATGGAGGTAGTTACATTTTCAATGAGGGGCGAAGCCATTCGAGCAGCAGATGTTGTTGTACTCGGAGTTGCTAATGGTCTTTGGGCACTACTTACTAGATTTGTTTCCGCCGTAGAAATAGTTCCTGGAGGTATTTGTTGTCGCACTTGTGTTACAACATAACGAACGTTTGCGCCAGGAGTACCAGGCGCACCTGAAAGTACCATAGGGCGTAAGCCAGTAACAGTTCTTACTACAGAAGGAGAGACTTGACGAAGCCCTGCAGGCAATGGCACACTAAAAGTTCGTAAACCGGGCGGCACTCCGGGTCTTAGATTAACAGTTCGCATTGATGGTGAAAGGCCCCCAATTCCACCTGAAACATTTCTTATTCCAGGAGTTACTCCAGAAGGCACTGATGGTGAAAGGCCCCCAACTCCACTAACTGAAACATTTCTTATTCCAGGAGTTACTCCAGAAGGCACTGTCAACTGTCGAAAACCTTGACCAGGCGGAACTCCTAAAAGTGATAGATGAACAGGTCTTAAGTTAGATGCTGACAATTGAACAGTACGTGGTCCAGCAGTAGTTGCAATTTGAGCTGGACGTGCAGCAGTAGTAGATAGAACATGGCGAACTCCAGAAGAAGTTATCTGAACAGTACGTGCTCCAGTAGCAGAGGACAAGGACATAGGACGCAGTCCCTGTATTGAATTGAGACGTACTCCAACGGCAGGTTGAATGGGACGTATTGCAGAAGGTACTGTCGCAGTCCGCATAACTCCTGCAGGCAATAATTTAGGGTCAATGGTTCCAGCTAATTGAGACGCTGAGACAGGACGTGCTCCTGCTTGTATTAACGGACGAAGTCCAGCAGGTGCAATAGGTCGCATGACAGAAGTAAATGGAGTTCTGGAACTTAGAACGAGTTTGCCGGTACTATCTTTTCTGTAAACTGTACGAGTTCCCGAATTCGTTCCTCCTGCTGATTGTAGGTACTGCTCTGGAGTTTGCCCGGCAGGCACCCGTATAAGTCTAGTACCAGTTGGGGTCTTCGGCAAAAGTGGCATGGCGGTCAGCGTAGCATCACTTAATCTTTTATCGTCAGATTCTATTGCTGGTGTATAGTGTTCTGATACAATGTGTTCAAATTGAGCCCGTACAGCAGCGATTTCCGAATTAGGACAAAATGGGCATACAATTCCGACATTATTTCTTCTGTGAAAATTGAGCATGTGCTTACTGAAATTTTGCCTTGATATACACGTGTACAGGCAAAGCATACAACGAATTAATTTCTTTTCAGCATAACATACTTGAACTTCACTAACTTTCTTGTGGGTAGAAGTGCAAACCTCACATTTCAGGAGGGATCGAGCTATTTCTAAAACTGTTTCTTTTGTTGCAACGTATGTTTTACAAGATTTTACGTGACTCGTTAGAGTGGCAGAGTCTGAGAAAGCCTTCAGACATTGGCTACATCTGTATTTTGGCTGAATTAATGCTAAGTTTACTAACTCCGCATGTTTCGTTCCCAAATGCTGTCTCAAATCGATTCTCGTGCCAAATTTAATTTCGCATATTCCGCATTTGATTACTTCTGTTATAACTTTCGGTATAGGTACCGGTAATTCCTGAAATGAATCTTCGATTTTTACACCTGGTGAACATGTTTGATGGTGAACTGCAGGATGTTTAAAAAATCCAGCATCGCATTTTTTACACTTGTAAACAGTATTTGCAAAAAACTTAATATGATCTATTTCCTTATCATCAACTTCTATAGAATGTTCGACCATCAAATGCTGTCTATATGAATAATCACTTGTTAATGCATACGTTTTTCCACATGGTTGACATCCTAAGAGCCAACAGCCGGCATTTTGACCCGCTTTGTCGACCGCAGGAGTTTGATCTGATTTGTTTGCATTTTTCTCCAAGGAATTTAATTTGGAAATGAAACTTGAGACACCTCCTTCAGTGCTCATAATTTGGGGTATATCATCTTCCATTAAATCTTCTTCATTCACACTTGATTCTGTTACATTCGATACGGATCCATGAGACTGCCCAACAGACTGCCTTGGTTGTATATTGACATAATGTTGGCCAACAGTGTTTTCAACAGGTGCTTTTGGTTGAATAGGCACTGGAGTTATTGAATTACTGTACATAGTTGATTTATGAGGACTTTTCCTAGCCGATGCTGGTCGATACTCCGGTATGTGCACATTAGACTCAGTCGGCTTGTTGTGTAAGTTGGTGGTAGTAACTGGAGCATTGGCGTAAAATCCTTCGGTTTCAGAAGAAGCTGGCACTACTGTTATAGACGATGGTAAACCAACAATAGGTTTTGGAGCAATTCTAATCATTCCTTGCGGCTTCAACTGGGGTTCAATCTTTATAGATTGAGCAACTGGATTTTTAAGAGATTCAATAGACACAACTTTCAGCTCTGATTCTGAATTATTAGGTGGTAGTGTTTGTCGTATTGACACACGCTGAGGAATATGAGGCTGAATCCGAGTTCTTATGTTATTCATGTGAATTGGATTTCTTCGAACTGCTACAGCTACCCTTCTACTATTTTGAGGAATCATACCGTGCGGTTGCAAATTGTTTGCATGGGAAATAATGTTTGTTACAGCAGTATTATCAATGATAGGTACATTCGGAAGAGCTCTAGCTCTTGAAGATAAACTAGGCGGCAATTTTCTGATATTCGGATTTAACGGATGAAGTTGAGGAACATTTGGTCTTTTTCTAATCGTTGGAGATGTAGCACCGTCCGAACGAGGCGTTGAAGCTGCAATGTCGCATAATCGAAACATAAGAGAAATAGTTAAATATTAATTGATTCAGTAAGTCATACATAAAGTAATGCAGTAAGTAAGTTCTACAAACATCAAACTTACATTTGCCAGAATGTGATGGTTGGGGAAGGCCATCTGACATTCGAAATGTCTTTTGATTTTTTACACCTTCATCGTCCAATTCATCTGCAGAAGGACCTTCTAACGCTAGTATAAGTTCCCGTTGAAACTTATTGGATTGTAGCGTTCTTTGAGCAATATACTCGTTTAGTTGCCCTTTTCGAAACAGTTCTGTTGTCTTTTTAACATCCAACAGTATAGGAGCGGAAAAATGGGAAATATCCAATCCCATGCTAATGTCTTTTTCGTCGAAAGCTAACAAAAAAATTGTAATTAGACATTTTCATATATTTACAGTAATACCTACTAATACGAAATTCAATATTCAGCAATACTAAAATAATGTCTACAAAAGGTAGGTTTGCAATTAATATCTAGCTCTGAAGCTTTTAAACAGAACAATTAATATAATATAATTTCATAATAAAATAAAATAATAATACATACTTTATCTTATCTATGCTAATATTTATAGCAATCTGCATTTTCACCATTCTAATGTCAAAGTGCATCTTATACAGTCAACACAATGTAAAGTGTAAACATGTTTTTCTAGCCCATGGATTTAATTACAACAAGAACTTTTGCAGGCAATAATATTACCAGAACATTTATAAAGTATTTATACAGTTAGGAAATTATAGGAACATGTGTCACGATAATATATCTTTACCACAAATTGCCACAAATATTATGTTCTAAGTTCAGGCTATATTCTAGTCCAGGGGCGTACCTACGTATGGGCTCAACCCCCAGATTTTGGAAAAAAGGGGTTATTCTATTCGGCAAAAAAATTTGTGCTTTGAGCCCCCCTTTCCTCTCAGATGGCTTCAGCCCACATTACAAAATCTTAGATATTAGATACGCCCCTGGTATACTTTATTGATAATTATAAATAGTGAAAAAAACATTTAAATAAATAATTTATACATTACTAACCATATCCCTCGTCATTAAATTTTTGCTTCAACATATCCTTCATCCGTGCTGTTTCCCCTCCCGCTGAAATATTTTATCCAATTAGATTTGCAAAACTGAAACCCAAAATTGGAAATATTGAATGTGAATGGAAAATAACAAAGTAGCTTACGTTTCATGTTCTTTTTATGACCGGCTATAATTGCTTGCTGCATTCTTGTCATCATGTCTTGGAAAAACAATATTGGGGTTGTCAAAATTTGTTCAACTATGTCTTCCGGCATTGTATCATACATAGTTTCCTTTGTTGGTACTAAAAAGTAAAATTGAATATTTTAAGCAATCATTTTTTAACCAGACCACATACATAACTTGAATGCTACGCAGGTAGGCACTGAACCTCAAAAGTAACTCAGCGTATTATTATACAATTTTGACAAAATAATATCTGTTATCTATTTTAATTTAAGTATCCATTCTGGCACAATATCTTTACCTATATGCTCTTCATCTATAAATGCTTTGATCATGGCTTCATCTTCTTCTGCATTATCTTTTAGACAATTCTTCAGCCACCCCGACTGCACGTCATTATCATTGGCCATTATGTGAACCGATTATTATGTGATATATTCAGCACTTTTCCAGTACTTTACTTCAAAACTTAGGGCGAGATTTATTGGAGAAATGCATTCACGGAACGTCAAAGCAAAACTGTAATAAAAAATACAATGCATTTTATAAATTAGGATTATTTGATTGTTATTACTATTATGTTATTAGTTATTACATTAAGTATTTGTAATTAATGTGGTTATGAATACAAATAACGACTTCATCAAGGTAAAAAATTGTAATTATTAATATAATAAAATATATTACAATGACATTATTCATTATTTGCTCTAGTGTTTATGTAAATATTCTGACTTTAGGTTTCATTTATGTATTATATTATATACCATTGGTAAATTAAGCACATCTATAGGCAATATTCAAAAGTTGCAAATGAGTTTACCTTTATTGCCGGCTTGCACATTAGTTTGATTTTAGATATAAACTCACAACTTACATTTTATGTCTCGTTCTTTGTTACAAACAAATAAATTGTCTTTACAATTATCACGATTTTCTTACATATTATATACAAAACTCAAAACGCCAAGGCACACTTATAAAACAATAAAACACAAAAAAAAATGAATTAACATGAACAATGAACGAAGAAAGCGAATTGTATTAATGTAAACTGTTACAATATTTACCTCCTACAACTACAACAACCTACTGAGTAAGAATGAAAATAAATTGAATATTGGAAGAATTTGCCACCTTTGCAGACGGAGACTTCCGCCGACGAATCCAACTTTGCCCTTATACAAAACAGAACACACTCAACTTGCACACACAAAATAATCAGATGATGTGAATAGAATAATAGAGTAAACAAAACACTCGGATGAAACTCTAACTTCACTGAAGCTGGCTAACAAATACGAATCTAACGAACTGAATACAAACAAAAACACAATCTGTCGTTCCTTTGGATTATTTTAGAGTTTTTTACAATTTAATTATTTAAAAACCCGATTTCTGAATTGACAAAAATAAGGGACACTCTCCTCCGTCAAACGAACTCTTAAAATGCACTGCGACTTCTGGAAGATCATTAGCTGGCGCTAGCGGTTAGGCATTTCAGTAGTAGCAGGAAGTCTTGTTAGAGGCTTCATTTTCCGTTTGTTGACTTTAAGTAAGCTTCATTTTGTGGGCGCTGGCGCTGCGGATCTGCAGTAGACATGACTTTTACGTCACTGCGACGCTGTTCCGCTACAACCTATGAGTGACCAACGCTACTACAAAATAAAAACATGGCGAACATTCCTCTTGGAGCAGCTCAAGAAGATGTGGCACAGTGCCCCACTCAGCCAATTATTACAATCCTCCATGATCATTCTCTATCCTGGTACAAAACTACACTTGTAGACTGCGCTCGAACACACCGACAGAAGTTGTGACGAAGTCAATGAAGATTAACAAAAATTATTGAGGAAATGAGCATTGAGCATCTTCCTGCGACGAAACGACACAAACAGCACGAGGACAAGGACAATTCGATGATGAAATCATGAGGACAACTTTCCCATACTTTTTGCTTTCTCTTGAATCTTCCGAAGATCAATTTGGTTTTCTTTTGCGTTCACATAAATTATGTGCTGGGTACTTTTACAGCTTTCTTTCTGCGTCTTTCAGATGTAATACAAATGATGAGATTTTGCTAAGGTTTTATTTTATCTACATTTACATTCATTTTTATCAGCGTTGTTGACAATTCGACTTTTATTATGTATAATTTTGTTCTAATTGACCAACCAGTTAATAAAAACGAAATAATATCGATCCTTTTATTGGACCTTAAATTGGTTTTACTAACAAATGTTTTGGTCAAAATTGTAGACCTGTCTGGTGTCTTGTATAGACTCTATGTGTACAATGTGTAGGTATTTTGCAAAGATGTTCAAGGACGTGCCTAACACAATATCCGGAAAAGGGGGTTATTCACGGCCGAAGGCCGCCAATATGCCTGCCTGTATTTCTCTCGCCTTTTTGTGCCTTTGCTTGTACCTAACCTACTCTAAAACCTATTACAGATCCCTGGGTACTCCCTTGACAATCTTACTTTTGCATTTAGAAAATTTACACCAGTTTAATTTCCAAAAGACTTTCAAGACATTATGTAGTGAAGCCAATCGTTAGTATATTATAACATATAGTACTACTATATAATATTACAATGGCTATAATAATATAATAACCACAATAATTATTAACATTGAAAAATCTTAGAAAGCATTATTGTCAACTTAGTTTCTATATACATACTCTACTTCATATAATTTTATCGTTCAGACTGTTTTAATAATAATGATAATATATTACAAATATTATTTTCATTTATTTTAATAAATACATAAAAGAATTGCATAGTTTAGGATTTTTGGCTTACCAATGAAAAGTCAACACCAATTTAAGGTATGAATCTTCGGTCAACGGTCTGATTGACTCTTCTCGAGTCTTCGGCCTTCGGCGGTCCTGTCCTCCGTCCTCCCTCCTTCGGTCTGGGCACAAACAATTAAATTCCTTTGTGTTGTGACACGACACGCGAACTTATCTGAATCTGTACGAATTTTTTGTTTGAAACAATTATCTGTAGATTAGATTGTGTAGATTCATTCTGCACTTCGAAACTTCGAATAAATGATGCCTTCATTCTTCACTCACTCCGTGCTTCCAGTTTCTGATACGGTCGAATTTACATACACACAAATCCAAGGTCTAGATCACTGTCAGTGGCCTCAGTGGTGTATCCAGGTATTCTTATTGCAAGCTGTAGCTTTTTACTGCTTACAATAGGAATCCAGTATCCGGGCTTAAAATCCACAATTTGGGGGCAAAAAAGGGTTTTTAAGATATTGGTCACAAAGTACACTAATCGATGAGTAGTGCACTTGCAACGGAACTTGTGTTGTATAAGCTTACTCTACACTCTACGCTACACTAATCGTATACTCTGGGCGGGGGAAGGTTCCTAGTTCCTAATTTAGATACGCCGTTAGTCACTGTGACTCAAAATTATTATTTTAAAATACCCTCTAGCAAAAAAGTGTTCAATTATTTTATTCCATACGCTAGATAAATATTGATTTATGATTGATATAATACACTTGAGCTGATAATATGTAAAAATATAAATTAAAAACGAAGTTGTAATTTTTATATGCATTTCGCATTAAGTTTATTACCTTGTATTTATCCCATCATTTAACACATTTTGTTTCAACATGCATTGTTCTATTCCTAAAAATTTTTCTTGAATATAGCAATAGCCTACTTTGCACAAAACTTGTTCATATTCATAAAACGTAGTTTTCCTATGGGAGTCTAAAATAAAATATATTCAAGGACGTACCGAAAAGAGGACTATTGGGGGCACGTGCCTCCCAAAGGTCGAAAAAATGGGTTATTTTATTATTTAAATTTGCTTGATCTTTTTTGCTATTTTTGTGATTGTACCCTCCCCCTAAAATTCAATTTTTAAGGTGTGTGCCCTAAAGTCAAATCCTGGCTATGCCCTTGAATATAATATTATCACAATTAATTGCCTTTGCCATCAGCTCCAGATGAGCCTTCTTTCACGACCATACTCAATTCCCCGCAATAGTGAGCTTTACCTTCATCATCTTTAATTATGATCCTAAGTTTTCCATCATACTATAGACAGAACAAAATGTAATCAGTTAATAAAGAAAACAAAAATTATGAAAATTTGTAAATTGCAAGCAATAAATTAAAAAAACATAATATTGTAATTCAAAGAGCTATAAATTTTTATAAACTTACACAATTATTTACTAAAAACTACACTTACTATTGGAACAAATTCTTCAACAGGAAATTGTTTTTGTCCTGCTAATGTTACCCCAGGTGCTATATCGTTGCATGAACCAACAGTGACGAATTCGCACATATCTCTACCGACATATAAAGGAACGGCTGGAAGATCAGGAAGTTGTGCAAATGCGGTGTAATTTATATGTTTTGCTGTGTAATCTGTTAAATATATTTTGGGGTAAAACACAATCAAAAAACGTGTTAGAGGTCATCCTATAAATTATAAATTATCATGGGATGGGATGGGATGGGATGGGATGGGTGATGATCATGGGTAATAATATTATAACCAGACAAACAAGAGAAACCACTGAATTCCAATTCAAATCAAATGCAATCAAAGTAAAGTTATGCTACATTATTCCCACGGAATATCCAGTTTATGTTACAGTTTACGTACAACATAAACTGGATATTCCGTGCATTAATCCTTACTGAATGTCCCTTTGACCTCGATTAAATAAGATTTGAATTTTTCGACGGCACACGGTTGACCATTACAGCCTTCGATCTTAAGATAATTTACAATTATGTTGTTCCCATGCTCGGGAGCTCCTTTAGTTCCTGTTTATAAGTCAAAATAGTCAAAAATATAATGATGATGACAATTTGTAAGTATCTGTTTACGTCTTGTAAGCAAGTGAAAATAATAAATACAATTTTTACCAGGAGGGCAGTCGGATATCTGTATTTCCCCTGAGATTCCTAATGACACACATAAGGAAAGAAATACAAACTGAATAAACATTCTTTAGTATAAAAATATTTCACTAGCTTTGCAGAAAGAAATATCAACTTTTTATGTAATATTTCAGTTATATCTCTTTTGTCTGAAGAAATTGCATAATATCATTTTGTGGTGGATTTTAATTATATTATGATTTATTTGAATGATTTAATTGTGTACATTGTACATAATACTGTTAGATTTCATAATTTAATATTTATTAAATCCTCTTTATTATGCATTGTGCTGTGAGACATTAGAATTTCAACTTACTTTCAAACTCAAATGAAACTCGAAGTTAACGAATGATTTCATTTTTCAAGGTCACATCTAGTCACTACCTGTGACCTTGAACTTTTTTATTTTGGAAAAATAAATGTGTCGCGTTCTAAAGCATTCTAAAGATGACGATTCTTTGACGAGTCTGAGAGTATGCTAGCAATTTATTTTTCCAAAATAAATTTTCTTCTTTATTAATTTTTAGTGCAAAAATTGAAACCCAGTAAATTCTGATTGAAAATAAAAATCTGCGTTATTTCATTCCTCGAATTCCTCTTGTATTGCTGACTTAAGTTATTAAGTTTGTTATATTTATTAAAAATGGGGTTTATATTTTCCGATCATCGTGCATCGGGTTGATTTGTTGGCGATTAACTTCTATATCAATTAAATATAATAATTATTTTTCTTTCTATCGGTTCTATCGGTTCTATCTAATTAAATTGAATCTAAAAGTGGTTATTCCTTCCAGAAAAAGGAATACAATTTTAAACTGATTATAATCAATTTGAATTAAAATTGTTATTCTTTCCGGAATTTGAATTAAAATTGTTATTCTTTCCAGAATGTGAATTAAAATTGTTATTCTTTCCGGAATTTGAATTAAAATTGCTATTCTTTCCAGAATTTGAATTAAAATTGCTATTCTTTCCAGAATTTGAATTAAAATTGCTATTCTTTCCAGAATTTGAATTAAAATTGCTATTCTTTCCAGAATTTGAATTAAAATTG
>JABASD010002755.1:0-24249 GCA_019776165.1 Pogonognathellus flavescens
GGACCCTCGCAAAACGTTGGTAGGATGAGGGTTAAAAGACGCTGGCACACCAAATGCGTTTTGGTGTGCCAAAATGAAAAAAGTGAATTTTTGAATGTTTGTTTCACTACGAGATAACCTGGATCGTTATGGTTGAGTTTACAATGGAATTTCCTTGTAAAGCACTTTCTCATCCGAATCCAATACCGAATGGCTAGACTCATTGTCTGACTCAGTTCTACCTGTTGAACCCAGAATTATTTATAGGTACTGTCATTACCATTATCTCTGATGCTGTTACGAAATGGTGAAGAAACTGGAGGAAGTCCACTCTTCCACTCTTTAATTCAACTTCATGAAGGAATGCAAACACCAAATGTTTTAAGAGCAGCCTGTTGTTATCTTTCTGCCTAGAACTATTATTATGAAACATACGCGTAAAAACAAGTAAAACTCAGCTAAAAGGCTATTAGCCTTGCCTGGTTAAAAACTAACAGCAGATTCCCGGTATTTTCATTTTCATTCATTATGAGTGTAACACTACCAAGATTAATTACAACTACACAGCACAAAAATCTCATCGAGACTATTCAGTTTACATAATATCCTTCATTTACACTTTTGATCTTCCACTAACAACCAATGGTTTGTCAGTGACGAATGACTAACAAAACACTCTCTGTGATGAGATCCATCCAGATCCAGCTACTACTACAAGAGATTATTAAACAACCTCTAAAACAATGACAGTTGACATGAATCTCATAATATCGCTGACTCGGGTGTGTGTCTAACGTGTGTATAGTGAGCGTAGATGACTACAAACATAAATATGCACATTAAAATACCTTAGAGCCCTTCTGCACTAAAGAGATAGTACGAAAATATGATAACTATAATACTTTAACTGTAATGTATTATAAATACACATCTATACCCTCCTTATATAGCAGCATCGCCTAAAATTATCATATCTTGGCAGATTAAGCCTATAGAATATATAATATTATTGCTCTAACTTATAGAACCGCAGTCATTTCCCCATGTAATACAACGATAATCCACTTTTGGCAAAATTTGCACAACACTTCACACAGTCATCACGTAGTAATTCCTGAATATAGATTGCACACTCATTTTTCTATGATTCTTATAAATCAACTTAAGTTGTGCTATAGACATTATAAATTACTCTCATAACAGCGCATAATAAAAAGCATAGCATAAATTGTTCTCTGAAGAGTGATAGGGAATCGTCTATAGAGAGACAACATATTTATTCTTTTCTGTCGAAGGAAACGTGCACTTGCATACACCGTTTTCGTTTTGTGTAACGGCAAAAGCTATCAAAGTATTTCCATTTCTATGTACCTACCATATCTAGATGTACATCTACTAAAACGAGTGTGTAAGTATCTACATAAGTAGGGACACGAGTATTATAGTTTATACATACACCACACATACTATCAGCAAAAGACACATATAGCTCTATAGTAGACTCCTATCACCTTTTCATTCAACATTTCTCTTTTGACTTTCTCTTACATTTCCAATTTATGATTTGTGTAGGTACGCTCAGATATTTGTATCTTACAAGGTGCAGCTTTTGGGAAACAGTAAAATGCTTATACTTAGACTTACTTATATCATATCCACTTTCTACTGAAATTGTATTTACAGTATAACTGTATCTGGTAGTACATCACTGCAATATAGGATTGGTAGTGTAAGGAGGGAGAATACCTGGTCTTAAGCTATTCTTTGCTCTGTCTGGTGCTGGGATGAGTAAAATAAGTCCTCCTATTGAAGTATAATACCCGTCAGTGTGTAGCGCTGTGGCAGACTATCTCAAAGAGATGAAACGCATTCATCCGTTCGGACGGATTTCGATTTGGGGCAGAAGCAAGTAACATAACAGCAAGAGCTGCCTATCAGTGTGTGTGCGATATGTACCTATTTGTACTAGTACGTGTACTTTATATACACAGAAAGATTCTTTGAGATACTCTGACACTCTATAGGGTGTACTTGTACAGTTCTCTGTAAACTTCATGTAGCATCACACCGCACACCACGCCATGCCATTCAAAAACGATCTTCCTCAGACAAACCTGTGTAGCACACAGGACAAGGCAAGGGTACAAGAGATTGAGATAGGACTTACAGGACGAAGTAAACGTAAGGCAAGGAAGAACACACAGAGAGAATACTATACAGATATATCTGTACAGTCAACCAACTCGAACTAGAATTTTATCACCAAACTCACACATAACATTCACATTGCTTTGCTATGTTCTCTGGGCTACCTAGACTTACTTCTCCTCCCTCCCCAAAATAATCAATTTCTACCTCAAACCCATTGCTGTAGTATTCCTGAAATGTAGAAACCTGACTGAATTCAAGCCTTGTGTATATGGCTGGGTGCCCCGCATTCAAATATCTAGCATGTGTATATTAGCATTAGTGGTATTAGTATTAGCTAAGTACTTATGGTCTTCTATAGGCTTATAGTAATATATAAAAGAGGAAAGTCAAAGCAAACATTCAATTTTCTAGTGAATACTCATGATGCTCATCTTTCAAAATCCGTCTCCTCAAGGGAGGGCTCATTTGTCACTATCTCTTTGCTACTCCACTACACCATACACAACGACTACTAAATAGCTCCAACTAACGCAACGCGCCGGATATTTTCAAAGCAACATTTTACATAAATAATATACATGTCTGCCTATGATAATAATAATTAATTACAAACTCTAACTGTAATGTATACAATGCGCTCAAATAATATTACGTTTACTCCAACCGGGATCAGAATCAGAACACTAAGGCAGTATGTGCCACAAAACTTTTCTACTTACTTCCTACATATGTATTCTTCCTATTTATTTAGAAATGACAACTGGTATAGGTTAGTAGACACATAGAGTGTATAAAGATACACAAAACAATTGCAGTACCTATGTACTTCTCCCAGTTTACAATTATGTAAGTACACAAACAGATGTTCACTTAAGTACATATAATTACACATGTAATTCGAATTCGTCAAAAGTAAAACAAAAATTAAGTGCATTTAATTTGCTTGATAGCATTTACTCGAGACAGACGAATCAAAAGGCTAAATCGCATACTGCACTGCAGTCGAACTCAAACAAACATATGGAGACAAAAAAGAGAGCAAGCAAAAACCAGAAGACTACTCGAACAGAGATAGTATGGTGGTAGGACGACGAGACAAATTATTTGTGAACAATCGTCGGGTACTTATATCCCATATAACTGATATAACTCTATAGACATATAGATTGGGAATAAAGTGCAGTAGAGAGGATAAAACAATCGAGGGTTGAATGAATCCTTCCTCAGAATGAATCCACTCACCTAAAACTAAAATTCTGCCTACACACTAAATACACAGAGAGAGAGATGTACTAGTTTTCTTCAGCTATCTTTACTTTCTCTTCATCAGAAGGCTAAAGAGAGTTTGGTAAAATACTTGATCTCGGATTCTCCGAGAACACCATCAATCCCAAAGTAAGCGTAAAACTGTGCTGGCACGGCACACAATGCTTTGCTGTAAATGACTTTCTCTTTCCAAATGACTTTTCACGGCACGATTCACTATTCCTTGTTTTCTTTATTAGTCTAATAGCCTTCAGCATGCCATTATTATTAGCTTATTATTAGTCATCCAACCATTTATTTATGTTCGTTAAAAAGATGAAGTTTTTCTTTCTCTTTAGGTATTCTACCATTAAAAACTGCTTTCAACCATTACTAAAATAAATTTCATTTGTTAGTTTATTTACAATTCTTACCAGTGCATAACATTTCACATACTTGCATTTTTAGAGGAAAGAAGCGTGATATTGTTTTTCTGTCTCCACTTTCTCTACTACAACTTAAATTGCTACAATTAATTTTCTATGGCATGTAAAATTCATTTACATGCTACAAACAAGTAGAATTTAAAAAATAATACTTGGGCAGTTGGGAGTATTTTATTGGGTAATTGTACACACCCTAATACATTTGGAGATCGTATTTTAAACAAGGAAGAATAAAATCTTATCTCTTAAGTTTGGTATTCCACTGGGTATGTTAATTACTAGAAGTTATGGAGAGTATATAACCTACACTTTTATCCGTGCTGTACTTAGGTTGCATTTAAAATACGGCCCTAAGGGATGATTATGTTAGACCAGAATATTTTACATAAAAATGGTCCTTTTGTTTTAGTCATTTGGGAGTGTCTCTAGGTTTTTCCACAATAATGTTATAAGTGATGCATCATTCGAGTTTAAGGCAATAATAAAATGAAAGAGAACTGGGATGGTAGAATGATGCATAGACCAAAAGAGACGCAGTGAAATCAATTTCCTTTACTATGACTGTCAAGTTGTAGGAATCTAGCGCTTAATTTTAGTTCAGTGATTTTTCACACTCTGGAGTACTATAGAGTGTCCGGGCGAAGCACGTAGGTACATATATGTACCCTGGGTGTTATATTGAACTGGTAAAGTTGAGTAAAATCAAGAATGCTCCACTACACTGAAGAGACTTGAGAGAGACTGCTAATTCTACACAGAAGCTTAAGGCTGTTCCAAGTCTCCCATGTGGCAGACTTGCTTTTCGCTATTATGGAAGTGTGTACGCGAATACTACATTGCTAACAATAGTCGTCGTCGCAGCTTTAGAGAGAGAAGTTTTTATGAAAAATAAAATTTACTACTATACTTTTGCTCTTTTTTGCCTTCTTTGCCCTTGTCTGCTCTATGTGGCCCTCTTTAAGTCCTTTGATGCAAGAGCGAATCGTGTGTCGTACAAGAAAAAACCGATCCAAGCTCAACGAAACCAACTAAACATTCTTATATGCATATAATATTCTTATTTGACTGTACTTTGTATATTTACTGCGTATTCCCACCAGAAAAATCCGCATAACGACAAAGAAAGACTTGGCTACTACGACAAAATATAAATCGAGTGTGAGAGAGCAACGTCTTGCCCAGCTCCACTCGACTCCCAGAAAGAAATAACGTATAAATATTATTGTAGCGTGCTCTTCGGTTTCATCTTCACAATATAAACGTTCTTTGCCTCCATGAAATGCATAGCTTTTCTATCTAAATCATCACCCTAAGAAAACAACTTCTACAAAAATTCAACAGAACTTGTAAAGCAATATGACTCAAATATAAAGGAAACAGTGAGAATACTCATTCACTTTCTCCACAGAAGAACTAATACAGATATACTTTTATATTACACACGAAATGATACATAATTCATCTCTCAACATTTACGCTTTCAACTAAATAATAATAAGCAGACGAATTTAGTTTCTTCTCGTTACACTCATATAGCTTCATAAATAAATTTTCACTATTTTTCCGGCTTCATTTAGCTGTGAATCTACATTTCGTGTTTTCATTTCTTCTGTAGTGTATAGCAAGTGTACCTTTGTATATCAGCAATAATATCAGGCTGTACTTATCTCAGTAATGTAGAAGGTAGCCTGTTTTTGCTGATATTTCACTTCAAAGTTTTGCATCAAAGCAAATACAGAATTCTTCGACGGGGCAATGCAGAGGAGTACAGAGAGAAGAGAAGAAAGCGTTTTGCTTTGACTATGAAAAGATGTTAGAGAAAGTAACACAACTATACTCTTACATGGTCCTTACTTATATGAAGTGAATGCCGTTTATATTAAAAGCACACACGTTGTACATGCAAACTTCAAGATAAATGCTAAAGTTCCACAAACGAGAAAAAAGGTAATGTTCCCGTATGTGATACAAACTCATGATACATTCTCCTTTCTCCAGCATTTCCTCTTCTCCCATTATATTAGAATGGATTTTAGTTTTATAAGATTTATATAATATCGTCGGGGCTTATAATATACCTGGATGAAAGTAAGTCTACGTGAAGTCGTAATAATATATGTATTATAAACTTTGGTAACACTTCATTACCTCGAAAATTAATACTCTCGAGTATTAAACGTAAAACCTAAATTTAGAAAGAAAAAGATACTTCCCCAAATTATTTTTACGGATAGTTAAAATAAGGTAATTTATACCTATTACTTCCTTATAATCATAATCATTAGATCTACCTGCTGTTCCGTCGGATAAAATACTGATTAATTATTGTACCTACATATGCATAGTGGAGGATCATATTAATTATACGTAGTAGTACTTAGAAAAGCCGTAAGAAATTGAACTGTACGATGGCTGTTGTATTTATTTTAGATCGCATAGTTTAAATTCAAGGGGCTTACATTTTCAGAGATTAAATGGAGGTAACCAGGTATAGAGTCATTGCCTAGAGTGAAAGCGTCACCTTTATAAGCTTGGCTTACTACTGTTATTTCGGCTTGTTAGTTATTTCCAGAAAAGAGCTGTATTTAGTAAGGTATCTACACTTATACTCCACATTCCACATACTTACAGAGAGAATTCTCTCGTTCCATCTCAAAATCGTAAGTAAGCAGGCATTATCATAAATACTTACAAAGGTAGGTATGTACTATATACAATACTTTCTTTAGCATTGTTCTGGTATTTCATCCTACAATACTACAAATAAGTACATCTGGGTATCTAGAGAATACGGCAATATTAAATACATATAATATTCTACACATAGTAGGTACGCGCTTTCTCGCTTTCTTCAAATATTCACAATTATTTACATTTACATTAAAACAATATTACTTGTAAACCTGTGTGCTTTCATGTGCTTACACTGTACATTCTAAAGTACATTGTGTCATCATCAGACGAAAGTGTTCAGTCAGACACGCCTCGCACCACCAGAGAGCATGAATTTTCTTATCATTTTAAAAGGATTACATGAATACGTAATATTTCAAGCTCGAACGCCTCCAGTTGCAGTTGTATCAAAACGAGGACACATAATACAGAAATATACTACTACCACTACTACTGCCTCTTATTTCATTTCACACAACAATACCATTATAACATTCACAATGAAACTAATACTCTTGCCTTTGTTTCAACTATGTACTTTTACATAATTTCTTATCACAAGATTATATTTTCCTTCAGGACGTCTGATGGATGTACCGTACTTTGTAGATGTATAACGCAGGCTAAATCGAGCAGGCGAAAGTGGAACACACACAAGGAAAATGTAAACAATAAAATCCACTGCCTCTAAACCTGTAAGTGTTACGATGTGTACACATTTAACTTTTCATGTCATATCTAACGACGACTCCGGTGACTTGACCGCACCACTAGATTAAACTCCAACACAATTCATCTCATTTCCTTAAAAACTTTTTTACTTTATGTCAGAGAAATATTTATATTTATTCTGCTTATAGGTAACTACCCTACTGAATTCTCTTTTTTTGTACCCATTAAGTACCTACTAAGTAAGTAGGTACTCCTAATAAATGTAGTTTTCGGAAGGTGGGTGCCCATCTAATAAAATATCTTTACTGCGTTATCCTTTGTGTGAGAGCAAATGTCATGGTAGCTTTTAGCTTTCGTTTGTAATGTCATCAAATGTTTCCATTTGTCATGCCTGTCAGTAAATAGACATTGGCTTTGGCTACGGCCACACAACAGCTCAAAACTCCATGTATACAAACAAAGGAACAAAGACGACATACGGTTCTACCAAGCAGTACAGGGTAAACACTACACAAGTACTACCAGTTCAGGAAACCATAGGCTTAAGCTTTAACTTGACGTATCCAAGTCCACATAAGCACCTTCTTGCCATTCTACTTTGCAGGGCTTAACTGTGATTTGATTATAGCGGATCTCCCCTGCCCCAACAGATAGTAATAAAGGAGATACATATACGTAACAGAATTCGACCTATATTAGATTCGTTGTACTTGTTTTAGCACTAGCTAACTTCTTCTGTGTATGTACATCTCCAGTGTGGAGGTATTTATCTATTTGATGATTCTCTCTCTAGGTCCAGTCTAGAAGTCCAAGTACCTAGCATAAAAGATACCTACTAGGAAAACGCTACAGGAAAACGGATGCATCTGGGCTACCTATAAACAGAGAAAGTGTTCCACAGATTCTGTCGCACGTATTCTACTTAATGAACGTGCCTTAGTTGTCCTGTAATTCTACTTCCGGTCAGGATTATATTATCTTCTAAAGAACCAAGTCCGATGAATATAAATGCAATCGAATGGTACAGCTTTTCTAGTTGCTCACAGTTTAAAATCAGACACGACTTGGACTTTTTGCGAGAGATGCGCTGTGAATATTATAAAGTTCATTTTAAATTCAGGTAAATCTCTAGAGAATGAAAATAGTAGGTCCTATACTATGCTTTTGTATTTGCCATTTCGTTATCTGCTACTATAAAATGTTTTTTGAAAGATAGTAAATCTTATATGGTATGCGATACACCGCACTGGGTAGTTGACTACTAAATTGAGTGCGGGCCAAACTAACCAAAGAAAAGCAAACGAATTTACCCACACGCATATAGAGCAGTAGCAATATAGAGCTATTTGTATTGGATGAATTTGCAAGAAACGTCAAGTCTGAATGATACACCGGAGAAAATGCCATTTGATTGCAAGTTGTATGTTGTGTTTCACGTATGTATGGAAGAATGAGAATGGCGAGTCAGAAGTAAACTATGGCTAAAACGCGATATCTGATCTGATCTTTCTCCTTAGAAACACAAGACAGAGAGGAAGAAGAGGCTGGGATGTATTTACCAAGTAAAGCTATGCTGGAACTTAACGTGGGTTTTGCCTGGAGCTACTTGAGCGTCAAGTCAAGTAAAATACTCTTTTGCCTCGACCTGACTAGACTTGAGTATATTGTAGTAGTA
Source organism: Pogonognathellus flavescens (assembly GCA_019776165.1). Classification (NCBI taxonomy): domain Eukaryota; kingdom Metazoa; phylum Arthropoda; class Collembola; order Entomobryomorpha; family Tomoceridae; genus Pogonognathellus; species Pogonognathellus flavescens. The sequence continues at coordinate 8,842 of JABASD010002755.1, forward strand.
CAAATAGTTGTGCGTAGTTATGTGTCTCGTAGAAAACACTTTATCGATCCAGTAAAAGAAGTCAGGAATGGAACACTTAAGTTGACTCATTTCATTTTCCTTCTTTTAGATTCAACTCTTTTCCCGAGTACGGTCTTCATTCATGGCATGGGTAGCTATAAGAAACGGTTGCATAGTACGACTATACCTACCAATTCACTAGGATTAATATTATTACGTGTACAATGTGTACTACACACATAATAACATAACAACTCAACTCTCGTGGTCTCTGCTTTCCATTTGGACTCGTGAACTAACTTGGGTTCTCTCTTGATTTGACTTTATTGTGATAGCAAAAAAGAAAGAAAAATAGAACGACGAGATTTGTTTGTATTCTCTTCCATATTGTTTCAATCCAATCCTACCTCATCTACAACCACCATTTGTATGCCTAGTCACAATTCACAATGAGTAAGTGTACCTATGTCTACTGTAGCTTTTACTATATAGTCATGTTTGCAGAATGCATGGCCATTATACGAAATATAAAGTGTAAGTATATAAAATGCAAACACAAACTATGAATAGATATATCTATTGTATATACCTGCTTGAGGAAACAACACAATGTATTTTAATTTATAGCCCTTTTTTCTTTTCTAAAATCTCGAATCGCTGTATTGAGTCCTCTGCTGTTTATTCTGAAATGATTTGAATGAAATCAAATGCTGGAAGGTCGGGAAGAAAATGCAATACATAAACAAAAGGATGTCGTTCTATTTTTAAAGCACCTCTGATCCTAAAAACCATAGTAAATCGTCCTTCAATGAACACAAGACTATAAACTAAACCACAAAACAGTTCACATAAAGTTTTAATTGCCTACTTCAATTTGTAGACGTGGTTTCCTTATTTGATCTTTCTTTACTTGGCAAATACCATGACAGATTTTTTTTACATCTTTACACTTACAGATACTAGAATACAATTTAAATCAGTCAATAAAATCCCCTTGCAAAGAAGTTTTTTAGACATGAATGTTAAGAGTGACAAGATACTATGATGTACAAAGGACAAATAGTACATTGAACTTAATATGTTTTAGGAAACAATGACAGTTGAATGTATTCTTGTTGTTGCGGCGAATGAAATATGTATGACCATAGATTGTTAGTAAGATAATATTATCATTTATTTATTTACCTATTGTGCCTGAAAAAAAGGAAGTCTTGGAAAACTACACCGCACAAGACACGAAAAAGTTTGTTTGGTCGTTTGCTATCAATCTGTCAAAGTTTGATTTGTACACAATTACATAACTTTTTCGGCTGTTCTTCAATTTGATTTCTTTACAACTTTCGTGCTCCTACGAAAACCACTCTGTCTCAAGATCTGCTACTTTAGCCACCCACTTCTTTGCACTTTACCATAAGTAGGTAAACCAATTGTAAACTTTGACAAAATCAAAACTAAAAATGTCACTGTAACAAGCAGAAACTAAATCCAGCAACAAACATGACAACTACAACACGAACTTGAGAATAAGCATTCTATTATTTAGTAATCTTTAGTATGCAATGAAGAAAGTACATGTGGATTGTTGTAATGGGTTCAGGTTTTGTATGTAATGTCACATACGTTATATAGAAGGGAATAAGAAGTAGATGAATATCTATATACAGCAATGCTGCAGTAGTGTTTGAATAAAAACCAGAAACAAGTAGTTCTACTGTATAAGTAATACATTACTCAAAACGTAACAAGCATTATTGCATTGTGTACGTACAATATATATTTATATTAGAATGTGCAAACAATTTTTTAGTAGCAACATGAAAACTACTTTCTTACATCAAATAAGCTAAGTAACTCACAATCAGTGAGCTTATACGAGTTATTACTCATTCATTTATTATCGGTAAGTGAGATTACTCCGCACTTAATTTACTCTACAAGTATACCTAAGGACTAAGGACTATTTGGGTAGTGTATATTTTATTTAGTTACTGTACTCAAACATAGTATAACTCAATTCTATTCAATATTTGTACTGTACTGAATTTATTGTGTTAGCAATAAATGAAATGCAGGTACTGTAGGTAATGGTAATGATGTTTTAAAAAAATACTGCATTATTTTTTTGACAATGTGTTTCAACCTTGAGGACGATTTGTTTCGTCGAATTCTTCACTGCTCATTTGATTATCACTGCTGTCACTGCTGCTATCCATAACGTTGGATTCCACTATGTCCACAAAACATTCTTCCTCTGGTTCTTGCTCCATATCCATAAATTTATATTATCAATCCATGTGTTGCACAATTCACTCTTTGAAACACTTTTAAACAATCAGGAGAATTGAAACAACAGCTATTTTCATTTATGTAGAAATTAAAACGAATTGATTTTAGTAGATACACATAACCATAACATAAAGTAACTTTTCAAATAGTAAACAATTCACTTAAAGATACTACTCTCAACGTAGAAATTTCATAACTGTATGGTTTGTCGATTTTTATGACACTGCGACAAAAAAACTCGTACAATGCTGTGTAGGTACTCTCCACGAAGCAAGTCTGTAAATGAATTATTGAAATGCAATACTACTCAAACGCAGAATGAGTAGTAGCTATGATATATATTATATAAGTAAGTATGCTATGCATGCACTTGATTTGATTACAAGTTCATGATAGTAATATAAAAATGAAGTGTGTTGGCATTGACGCTAAAACTGGCACATGCTAAAACTGGCTCTGAACTTAATGGACTGTGATACTGAGTTAAAGGTTTATTTTATGACTTGTATTTTTCCGGCATGTTTTTAAAATAGTTCCTCTATTAATTATCTAATTAATATGGATTAGGCATGTTAATAATTCTGGTGATTTACTACAAGGATAATCATCGCACAAATATTAGTTCCAAGTTTTAATATTGAGATTAAGCCTACTAACTTGTTTCTTACTAACTTATCTCCTTGCGGTACTTAAGTAATTTCGAAGGCAATAATAATAATTAGGGTAGGCTGATTAACACAATTATGTAATGGGGATATGAATTATTATTAATTTTAGTAGATAAAGAAGAATAATTGCAATTTTGCAATACAGGCATCACAAACTATATGAATGGTGATCGAATGAATTAAACTGGCAAATTAAATATAAAGTAGGCAAAAAATATGCAATAAATGTTTAGGAGGCAAAAGAAACGAACTGAAAGTAGGAGGGTTTAAATAAAATGTATTCAACAGATTGAAGACCCATGCAATGCACACACAAACATACTACTATTGCCTAACTATCGACACAGTATTTAAGCAGCACATTAAACGATCGAATTAATAATTAGCACAATAAATTATGTATATCACAGTACGATCGTAGTGTGTAAATTCAAATTACAGTGTCACCCTACGATAGCATGTTGGTTTGCATTTATTGTATTTGTGTAACCCTGACAGATAGAATGAAGGTCTATCTGTAGACATTACTATCCACAGACAGCTTTTCATTCAATACTGATAATAAATAAAACACGAAGTATACTACTACAAAGAAAGATAATAAAATATGTTCATATAAGAGCCCAGTTATAGTTAACTGAACCACAGCAAACCACAACGCAATCCGGACCACATCCTACAGCAGAAACTTTCACTCAAAATAATATTATTACAACAAGCCATTCCACAACTCCGTAATAATCTACTATATTATACCTACTCGAGTGGAACAAACTGATATGAGAGCGATTTAAATTATATAAATCGTTACATGACACTGTTTACCAAAGTAGCAGTATGTACAGGCATTATAGTCCCACGGATTTAGATTATTACCAACCGTAAGTCTTATATTACCGATGGTTGTAATACCTAGTCCAGTATACTTATAATTAGGTATATGTAATATTATTATTGTATCTCTACATACAACAGTACAGTTTACTAAAGCCTTTGGCTCAATCCTACCATGATAGTAGTATTTTGCAATATTCCTTATTATGTGTTAAGAATTTCCCATTCTCGGAACAAACGGAAATGAATATATAAAAGGAATACTTTGAAATGAAAAGGAGGTTTGAAAAGTACTACATATACAATACCTACTGCAAGAATGTAACAATAACTACTACCATACTTCACTTAATATTCTTCGCTTAGAGTACAGACTAGCTTAATAAAATGCCATTACTACTGGAATACAGCAAATGTACACGAGCAGAAGTTCCATATTACTTGTAGTATTATATTGGCCACCCAGCATCATGATAAGTAAAGTCTAAAGTCAAGTGGCAATTTAAGAGAAGAGACTCACACAGCATGGAAAAGGGCTGCTGGCATTACTTCTACTTCTCCCAAGCTGTACACAAGGAAAGTAGTTCAGCCATATAAACTCATGCACAGTACGTAGTGGATTTAATACTCGACTCGACATTTTCATCCCATCATCAGTGAAATTATTGCTCTACGCGATCTTTACTATTACCTACGCACATATAACACTTGCCTTATAATATTTATACGTGGCACTACTACTACTGCTAGTAATATCGATAGAAAACCTACAAAACATTTGTAAGTGCTCCTACTATCAGATTTGCCAAAAAGTATCATCGAACTTACAGCGTCTGCTGCAATACCAATACCATTGATGATATAATGTAGTCATATGTATAGCTGTTAGGAATATATAGTCTGGGAATCATAATAACTGATGTAGTATCTGTAGTAGTAGAATCGTAGAGTTGATTTCAGTGCTACTGCCACTGTTTCTGTCTCCTGTTCAATGTTCAGCACTCGTAAATTGTGTTTTGTAATAAAATGTCATTTCTATACCGGCAAGATATCCAGCATGTATGTATAGGTGCAAGTACATCTTCCAAATTCTCCCATATTCTCATGCCACGACACTGTAGCAATGGAAAAGCAAAAGCACTGAAACAGCCATGGCTCCCTCCTCATCTCGTTTTATTATACTTCTGTTTTATTTTATTTTATTGTATCATCGAATCGTCGGAAATGACCGAAAATTACGACGCTATATAGTGGAGTATTGGAAAAGTACTACTGGGCTGTTCTTTGCTGTAAGTTGAGCGAATGACATGAATGACACTGAGAGTTAGAAGTTTGAAGTTATAAGCTTCGATGATATAGGGCATTTCGTATTCTCACTTCCTAAAGTACTTTGCTCGCAATTTTCTATAGCGTACTATCAGGGATATTTACTTCTTCCGAATTCAGCAGTTTAGTTCGTTCGGTCTCATTGAGCATTGGTACTGGCAGTCAGTGTAAAATTTCACACGTCTCAAGGGGCGATTTCATTCTTCCTTATAATACTTACCAGTGTTACTAGTCGTATGGAGATGCCAGTACTTTCTGTGTACACACAACACTGTCAAATCTACTGAAGATCTAGGTCTATCTGTAAATGTAAGTGTGTGATATTGTATTGTACACGCATACACAATATATAACTTTAATACTTTGCTCGTTCAAGTCGACTCTCATGCATCGGTAATGTCTTGCTCTAAATCTAGTTTTACTTCTTGCACATAGAGAAAACTCTTCTGATACTTTTAACTTTCTATTCACTAAAATGAACTCAAGTATTCCCATAATTTCCCATTTTCCTCATACAATTGTCTTACTTTATTAGACATTCCGTGTCATTATCACTATTATAGAGTGATAAATTAATACCAGACATGCATTGTAAATACGTACCCTCATAAAAAGTCATCGCACATTTTCCTCGATGCACAGAGGTATTAGGTGGTATGTATATTGCAAAATACAGTATTCTTGTTGTGTACTATTAAAAAATTCCTACACTACCTTATGAATGAATTTCTCAAGAGCATATTATTGTGTGTTGCAAGAACATTTCATTAGTTCACTCGTGTGCATGAAAACTTTTTCAATACAAATGAGATCGATGTAAGACTCTGAATTTGAATGTACTAATATACTGTGTACCAATACTTTTATACCTAACAAGCACTATAACTGCATCCATTTTATCTGTTTCACAATTGTACGCTTTTCGAGAAAGTTAGTTACGCAATAAAATTGCAAGCACACCGTATATGCACATATTTTTTACATTTATATAATAATAGCTTTACGTACTATTAACTGTCAGAGTATTATTATTTCCTGCAGTTAAAGGGCAGAGAGAGTGAAAACTTTTTCTAGAGTATGTGTTCTGTCGTAAAATACAAAATAGTGCGAGTACACAGAAGATCGGTATTTGCCATTTGCATTACGATTTTGCATTCACTTCCAGATCCCTCACACTCCAAGTCATATTATTATTTCCATAGGAGTAGCGTGCATTCATTTAGCAAATAGCACCACTCAACCTCTCAATTCCCCACTCGCTCATTGCACAGCATCCCATTCACCATTCTGCATGATAATATATTTTTCAGACACATCTCAAGTTATCTATGGCACGCATTAAGATAGTTTATAGTTTACCCTCTATATAACCTATAGTTTACATACAACTTATACTTCTATATATCATAATATATCATCTTCAAAGTTGTTTCAGTTTGCAGAAGACTCTCTCTCGTTATTTTGCTCATTATTTTGCACGATAAGAAACTGAAATGGTAAGTCATAGTATCATTGACCTATCAGTGTCGAAAATTACGTTTTCAACAAACAAGACAAAGAAGAAAATAGACAGCTGGAAATGTACAGGTGTACACGACACAACGTAAACATCAACTAACACTAAGTATAGAATTCTTAGCAAAAAGTGATAAAGATGACGGAATAAATGTTTTCCACATTATTCACATAATCATTTCTGCTAAAGGAATAACAGAAAGGGAAGGAGTAAATCTAAAATACTCAAGCATGTACATACAGACACAAATAATTTAAAATTTTATCATTCTGTACAGTCAAGTTCGCTTTTTCGTAGTGTAGCTAGATCAAATAAGGTTCTACACACCGCAACAAACAACAGTGTCAATTTAGTTATTTTTCAAGTACAACTCTGAAAATGTCCTTTAAATGTTAAACAGTTTAAATTCTACACTTATAACATCAGACTAATAGAGGTATACCTACAGTAGCAGAAATATTGTACCTAAGCTGCAACCCCAAATAACAAAAATTGAAATCGTCCGAAAATTAGTAACACTGGAATGTGAAGTAGATTTACAGCTTGAAAACTTAGGTTTGGATATCAGAAGACCACAAACGTCGGAATCTTTGTTTAATGATTTTTATATGAATTTTCATCTTCTAAGTGACTTATTACACAAAATACTAAGGAGAGAGACAACAAATAAGAATGACTTTTCGGAGGATGTTTTGTCAAAGACTAAAAGGCTCCACGAAGTCGGTTTGTTTTGATAAATATTTATGTGGTGCATGATATAAATGTTGTGCAAAGCCGCGTGAGTATTACCATTAAGTTAAGTGCTTCCATTGTCACAGATGAACCAACTGTGATTAAGTTTTGCATATTGAGATGACTAGTATCAATCATTGGTGTACTAACAGATTTCCATAATGTTATAGTGTGTGAATGGCACTGTATTCATTTTTCATTTTCACAAATGGCAAAATATTACAAATAATACATACATGGTATATGTACACAAAGACCAACCAGTCCAAACCGACTAAGTCCTGAGGAGGAAGTTGGTGAAAGCTAAAGTAAGGTGGACGACCGCAGAAGCAATGTAATTTCATTCCATTTCAATATTGCGTGGTTTGGGAAGTTTGGTTCTAGAGTAATTGCATGAAGAAAACTACAAAGCGAAGATTTCATTTTACTTAATTTCCACGAATCCACCGCAGGAAACACAGAGAGGAGATGAAAAAGAAAATGAATTAAAGAAAACTGAAGACAGTTAAGAAAAGTTACCAGACAGCTGCAAATATTTGAAAGTTTCCCTGTGATAATACAAATAAATCTACATCAAAATGTTTGTACTTATGCACGCAACAATTATTTTGTAGGTACATTATTAATTTTCCCCGATGAATTAATGGGAATCTGTCTTGTGAATAAATTCCTCTTGGGTAGGCAATTGTAATAAAAGACAGGAACATTTTTCTCATCACTTATTTCTTTGATTCGAAGTATACTCGTTTGTTCTCACAAGTTGAAGTATCAAAGAAATACAAACGACAAAGGAAATATTGTAAGTAGGATGTCAGAAATGGAAATATCATTTTGAATTCAATTGTCTCTTCGCAAACCAATAACGGGAATCTGAGAGTGTCTGTCTCTTGTTCAACAAATCTATGTATTTTACTCTGCACATCGGGACAAAATCGGGAGTTTCCACAGTCTCCCGTCTTTAAGTAGCAGTACTGCTCTTGGAAAGAAGAGAAATATTCAAACTCACCTTAAGCATTGTACTTGAGAAACCCACACATCAAAATGACATACAGCAGAGCCAGACAAGTGGAAAGGAAGGCACTCAGTAGTCAGTGAATTGAATAGAACGGAAAATGGGATAATACATTGGAAAAGAAGAAGCTCATAAGCGGATGCAGCAAACATAGAACGCTACTTTGCCAGTGTTCTTTGCTTTTTGCAGAATTCGTCTTTGTAGACGAGAAGAGGTCTTAAACGAAGGAAATTTAATTTCGTCTCTTATGACTCGGTAGAATGAACTAATTCATGCACAAGTTAAATAAATAATGTAAGGCAAGGTAAGGAAAGCACAGCAACAACTTTTACATCAAAATGAATTCTATTCTACTCTACCTAACTTCTACTACTACTCTAAAATACTTCTACACAAATTCTACCAAAAGCTATACCCCTCCCACATATTATCCAGATATCATTTAGTACATTTAATACACACACATATCCTAAGAGCTCCAAATACTGCAACTATTAAATATTATCTCTTTGCATCATATAGAGAGTACTACTTAAACTAGTAGTAAAAATAAAACGCTATGATGAATGCAGAAATATTCCACAAAGACAAAAATATTCAGAGGACAAAAGACTACATTCTACAGAGAGAACATCATTATATATATATAATATTATTCCATATAGATAGTGTACAAATAGTTACCATATTATGTACACTGCCTATACCTAAATAACATTCTTCAGTGCATTCACGAACTCATTATCAGCAAGTCTCATTGAAATCTCTAGCCGACTAATTTACATCACTAAACTCGATATATGCAGTCAAGTCAACTCTATTAATCCGAAATTCAAAGGAGTCTAGCAAACCAAAGCAATGCATTGAATGAAGCCATAATGGACGCATAATACTCGAGGAGTGTACTCTGAATCAGTATAGAACTCCTTGTCAAAGTGAAAGTGAAAGCCACACTCACAAACAAAGCTATGCTCTGTGTTTTACTATTAGAGGTACTATAAACGGTATACAGTGAATGTACAATCGCATATATAGTTCTTCAATTGTAGTAGTTTGTGTGTACATAGTAAATATATTTGTGAGGTAAGCAGGCAAACATTTTGAGATGGAATATCTAATTAGTCTTGTCTCAAATTCTCCCTTCCACTGATCGTGAGTACAATAATGTATATGGAGTCATCAGTGAAGAGAGAGGCAGTGCAAATTACATAACTTACAATAGCTACAGATAATCCTTTCACCATTCATAATACACCACAACGTTGCCATTTGCATATTATTATTGTTTACTGCGTTCATTTCACGACCCCTTTTGCTCTCCAGACACTCCAAAGTTTCAAACTACTTTAATTCCAATACAAATACATCTCAAGCATTCTTCATTCACAAAACTATACACCTGTATACACACTACGTATATATAACTCATTGTATTGTATTCACTTACAAATAATTAAACTAATAATCTATATATACCTCTGTCTTTAGCATTATTCCTTTCTCTACGTGCATTTTCTGCAGCCAATTCCATTTGTCAGTTTTAACTAACGTACTAAATAAATCATATCATGCGACACTATTTCTCTGGTCACAGATTACTATCCAATAACAATATCAACAGACCAAAAGATTAATATCAGAAATAATAATTTGCTAACTAAAGTCCCCTGTACAACTTAGCTTCAGCTTAGAGTATAGCTCCAAATTGCGAAGCATTATTGAATGAACTTTCTACGACGCAATTGCTGTCAATTATTTGCACCAAACCTAAATTCGAAGAAGCACAAACCGAGACAGATTGCTACAACAAAGTTCCTTTGGATGATATAAAAAATATACTGAGTTAATATTATTTCAGCTGTGTAAATATTAAATATGTATGTAAAATGCATGTGTAAAGCATAAGTATTTGGCGAATTTGCTAGGGGGAGTTTAAAACTCTTTGGGGCTTTTGAAAATGTGGTTTTGCCATAGGAAATTATTCGGAAGAACTCACTGTTAATTAATTAGTTTAATCTGATGCATTATTAAACATTCTTGCATATTACAAAGTATTCTGGGAATTCAGGTTGTGGATATAATATAATGCAGTCCTTCCAGAAGAATGAAAAACCGTCTAGCTATATTTGTTCATGATCTGGAAAGTTCTAAAGGTATTTGCATGTAAAGGCACTTGCGTCTAGTATAAAGGTATCATTTTTCATACTGCATGGCACTATGTGGGTTGTAAACAGGAAAGATGAAACTCTAAACATAAAAAGCATTCCCAGAGTGTGTATCGTAAAGTTTTAAATGTTTGACACATGTTTTCAGTCTAAATAAGTTTTCAGGACATGAAGATAATGTTTCGTTGTATTTTATACGTTAAATGTACTTACTGTAGTGTAGTTAGTGATAATTTTCATTTCTTAGATTTAGAACATTAGTTTATAAAATGTTTTACACGATTACACATTGAATTTTTTATCCCCTCATAAATACTATAAATTGTATAGCTACTTCGGCCACATAAATTGTCAATAACGGGTTCTTTCTTTCGTTTTCTTTCTAATCGGTTTCCTTTCTGCACGAATAAAAGATGGGAAAGAAATGCCGCTTGTGTATCCTGCTGTTCTTTTTGTTCACGTAAGTTTTTCTTGTGATTGGCCAAGAAAAAGACCTCATGGTACACCTTAGTTATACATAGCTTTGCTACGATAGCGAACTGTAGATAATATCTATAAAGCTGTTACTACCACAAAAACTTTACTTAGATTTCCCTTGAAAATTCTTGTCAATCGTGAAAACTTTGTTGATAGTACCTTTGTGCGTAGAGGAAATATTGATTTCTTAGAGTTTCGCAAAGCACCGATCGTCTGAATGGGACTATCGGTCTGTATAACATGAATCATTGCTTCAGATTCTTTTACTTCAAATAGCTGACCACTTGTTAATCCTCGGACAAAAATAACCGCTCTGACGACTGGTTCATGTCTGGGTCATCTGCTGGGTAATGATGTCACAGACCTATAATAATGTACCTAACTATCTGTGTGTAATACTCATATGTACATAAATACATGAGAATATACCTAAGAATACACAGTAATAAATTATTATATCTCTTCAGGGAATACATATCAAGGTGTGAAGCGTATTTAAAAATACACCAGAACTTTCCTTCCTTCTTTCCTTCCTGAATAATTACTTTCCTTCCTTTTTGGTTTTAGTAATCTGAGCGAAACATTAAACTTATAGATCATCCTCGTTATAACTTACCTCAACACTAATGGTAACAGTTAACAGTATGCCGTTCCTTGCTGGTACCTACGGGGAAATAATATTATTGGGAAGATGGCAGTGTTAATAAAAAGTAGCGTGGAGTACCTTTGTTAGTTTAGTAAGGAAAATTGTGCAGCTATTGGTAATGTAACATGTAAGAAGACGTGACACAGCCAGACAATAAGTCCGTGGCATGATGTCAAGTTAAAAAGAATTAGACTTGGGAGAAGCGTGAGCGCAGTTGCAGTATATATGTATCATTCAACAGAAAACAAGATGCGACACAAGGAAAGATGTGAAAGCATCTCTATTTGTACTGTACTACACGCTACACCTACTACGTCTGTACGTGAAACATATCACATATCCAAACGTGTAGAGAGAAAACCGATCTTATTAGCTCTATCCGTTTTATGTATGTAAAAACATAAAATCTTAGTCTGTATACTGATACACGCACTTACTCGAAATGCAATATGAAACGAACACATTTATGTTGGTATATGTTAACTCTACCGCTACAATCCTTATGAAATGAATGGATCTTTTCCTCTTTATTCTGTTCATTCAGAAGCCAAGTCAGATTATATTTTCTTTGGTTTCCTTTCTCTACTACTCCGAGCAACCAGTCCCTTCTATCCACTTCACATCAGGAGGATCATGGATCAAGTCGTCTTTTTAGATGCTGGCCTTATACCACATCCTCACCTTTTCCTTACAACAGCCAAATTTCTTTAAAAATTCATCGACAATCTTAAGATATTTAGTTTCCATTTTTAAACCACATAATCGATCCAAAAGTAGGACTTCTAGAGTTTCTTTTTTGGAACATTAGCACTACAATATATTATATTTCACCAGCAGATATTTGCAATGGAAGAATTGAAGAAGTAAGAATGTTGACAATGTTATGGCAAAGCGAATTCTTGAATGAGCTTCCACTGATACTTCTTTTATACCTATGTAGTATGTTAAAGTTTACTTTATCAGATACTCCCTTAGAAATTTCAGCTGAATGGAATATCTCTTTTTATAATATATCGTTGTGTATCACCAGGAAAGGGATATCTACACCAAAAATAACAAGTTAAAATATAGTGGCAGTCGACAACACTCACGGACAGAGAAGAAACGTATGGGCTGGAAAAAGTAAAAGGAGATGAAGACACGACGACTCCAACAAGAGAAAAGAGTTAGAGAGGGAAAGAGAGAAGGTTAGTGAAGGATACTCAAGTTAGTCAAGACAAGTCAATGGAATGAGCTCTTCTATAGACACACGATAGATGAGTACACACGTAATACATGGAAGAAAGACTAAAACTCAATCCTATACACTTGTCTTACATCACGCAAAGGCTAGAACTCACAATTACAATATATTGTGTTCCCATAATGGACCTTATAAGGTTCACCTAATAATTTCGGGATATGCTTTTCCGTCCTTAAAAGAATTTATACAGCTAAAGGTAACGTATATACAAATCCTCCTACCAAATAATGGAATACTGTGAGTCTACTATATTCTATATGTGTAGGTGTGCTATAACTGCTAAACTATAAGTATTTGCAACTTGAGAGTCTCTTTCTTCATGAGTTTATTCTTGTGTGGATAAAAAATGTATTAGTAGTAACGCACCCGCAGTTGCTTTTGAGACATGGTAGAAAGAAACGGAAGCGACTCTCATTCTTTATCCAATGCTATGCCAATTGTTTGACACTTAACTTTTACTTTCATTCTTCCTTCCCTGTACACAATGTGTTTCAGGGGTATAAAATAATTTATCTGCAGTTTTCTGCAGACGCATTCCGCATCTAAACTGATGAGAATAGTTTCTCCGCTGTAACAGCGGTAATGACGTGACAGTAGCACTGTACCAACTTTTGTGGTTGAGTAATAGGTATATAGTACAAATAAGGGTAAGACATTCGTAACTTGGCAATTGTGGTAAATGTAAAGGAAAATTTTGTCGTTTCGTTATGCACTTAAGTAGGTAAATGCCTCTTTTCACTCCTCACACGTGTTAAACAATATTGTGGTAAGTGCTAATGTTTTCTGAGGTTGAAGATTTTAGTCGATCGAACTAATCAATGGAAACACGTACAGGAGACTATAAAGAACTGAACGGTACTGGCAGAGTGTCTGACAGGAAGATGTTATCAACTTCACACTAATCTCGTAACTTGTAGTAGTCAAACTTTCTGTGTACAATAATCATTTATTTAGCCCCTGAATCTTGTTTGCTTGATTTCTACTACCATGAATTACGACAATAGTCTAGTCTCTCTTTTGTACGAGACAAGTCCTCACGGCTACAAAATGTCTACGTATATTTTGAGACATCCATGTCTGTATTGGCTATTTTTAGAACAGACGAAGACTTTATCCACTTTGCCAATTATTAAACTAATGCAGCTTAATTTAATCTATTGTGTGCGTTTTACTATCTGAGAATGATTTGGTGCACAGAATAAAAAAGCAAAATATTATTAAAGTAAGCTGGATGAAGGCGGTCGATATCACCATATTTGATTTTTGAGTAATAATGCTATTTCCTCCTATACTTTCTACATACAAAGAGTGTACGAAATAAGAATCATTTTAATACAGATAATATGATACAAGAAGTATACTTCCTCTGCTCTGATACAAGAATACAATAGTTCAAATTCAGCAACGTAAATCAAGACTTGTAGCAGGAAATCTTGAAAGTGCAAAATAATAATAGTATTGCACATATTAAATGGAAATGATGCACAATATTTTACGACTTTCACCATTCGTTACCTTCACCTTAATGAAAGAAAATATTATTTCTCTGTACATTTTTCATTATAAACTAAAATCCTTCAACCAGACATCCTTATAAGTATTCATTTTAGAATTTTACATTTCCAGCAGATGTGAAACTCCCGAGAAGATTCTTAACCGCAATTCTCTTTGGTGGTGGGCGCATCAATATAGTCTCTACTTCTCGAAATTTTACACAAAGATTTCAAAAAGAACTAAATTACAAAAAGAAAACTTCAAAGCGGAATAATAAATGCCTTGCGTAATTTGCTAAGAATTTCTTTCCACGATGATTATTGCAAAATACATCTCTCTCTCTCTTTCTGTTACCAATCATGATTTACCTACACAGACTTCTACAGAATCTGAGTGCTGTGTGACTCACTTCACGTTCGCACTAAACTTGGATCGTTAGTATTTTATTTCCGAAACTACTATTTAAGTATGTAGATACGAATTGTAATAGTAGCACTATCATATAAGGCAAAGCAGCTTTTCGACGTTATATTTACTATACATTTGCATACAGTAGCTCTCACTCCCAGTCAGTTCCAACTATGTTAAAACCATTCAGCGTAAGCGTGAGTCTCGTATTATTCAAATGTATTCAGACGTAATAGTACAGATTCATTCACGAAAGCAAAATGTTCCTTTTTCTTTGAAGTTCACTTTCCTCACTGAAATCATATAATAAATGTGAATAAGTGGATTCCAGTCGAGTTTCTTATTACTTTTCCAGGCACACTTTCAGACAACGTTCTTTTCACAATACAACGCAAGCTACCACCTAACCCCAAGTCGGTCGAATAAGAAACTTGCAAATGAAACGCAACGAGATGTATGAAAAAGTTTAAAGCTATAAAGGATACAGAGGGTGAATACTCCTATTTTGTTCACTATAATTCCGCGATTTTGAAACCCGGGAATGATTAGGCGGGTAAGGGGTTTTTGTCATTGTAAAGTTTAAGCATTTGACTACTTAGTT
>JABASD010002756.1:0-24236 GCA_019776165.1 Pogonognathellus flavescens
CTCAAGAGATTGGTAACTACTACGGAAATTGCGAACACCGTCATGTTTCTTTTGAGTGACTACAGCGGGGGCATCACAGGACAAGCTGTTTATGTATGTGGAGGCCTTACCTCTTCATAAATTATTCTAGTATTAATAATACCATTGATGATTGATGAATCTTCTATTGGAAATAAAATCAAAATTCCAAGATCCTTAATATTATATATATTGCTTTTACGCAATGGCTAATTTTTCTGGATTTTTTTTCACCTGTTCATCTGTGGTTTACAAACGGAACCACACGAAAGTAATAAATTTTAATTGAACTAAATTCTTGCATAATTGACAGCATAATATTTCTCTTTAGGTATCGAAATCAAAATAAATTTATATATTGTGACTTCTTTACTGATTGGTTCCTTGTTCATTATTTAATTATGTAAAATAATCATTAAGCTTCTTATTGTAAATAATTTTTCAATGTGCAAAATTAATTTCATGCTGTTTATGTTTAAGAGTTTATATCATGCTGTGAATTTTTATCAAACTACTCTACACATGAGAGTAGTCTTGATTTTTAATGTTATTGATTACAATAGAAAGTAAAGTACGTATGGGCTTGAGCGTCTGGAAAACTAATCCGTGAAAACCGCAAGGAACCCATTCCAGATTCCAGAAACGGAGTTAGATATTTCATTTCACAAAAGTTTAATTTGGAAGGGACGCAATTTTGCTGATTTTTTGTATTTGAACCCTTCCAAATACCTCTCAAGCCCCTTCACATGGTTGAACCTAGATACATCCTTGAAAGCTACAAAGTGTACTTATTAATTAGTAATTAATAAATATCAGACATAACCAGAGTAAACTGTAATCCAAATCTCCAAATGCTATCAAATACGAAGCAATTTAAACCGTGGCATTTCCAAGTAGCTGTGATCATTAATCATGCTTTGTTATATCTATTTGCTGAGCCATTAACTAATTTAGAAATGTGATAAATATATTTCTGCTGTTTACTTTTGTATCTTATGGTTTTCCACTTGGCTACATCGTGAAGGTTCGCTCGACGGGTAATATTTATTATACAGGAGGAAGTAACAATATACGTATGGAATTTCATTCGTACCACGGTGTTTACACAAAAACGTAATAATAAAGGTGAACAATATAGAATATAACATATTTTTGAAGAGGAAACACTTGTGAAAAACATCGGAAAAGACGTAAACAAATAACAGTTTGCTGGAAAGGTGATTACATATATATTATATTTTCTGTGTTTAAATAAATTTCAAATGTGTTGCACTGACAATGAAATTTCTTCTTGCTTGAGGATATCGTCAATTATTAAGTAACGAAGTTATTATTATTATTATTATTAGTAGTAGTAGTATTGTTATATGACTTTATATGTTTGCATAATTTACGTTTTGAATAATACATATCAGTGCTCCTACTGTCCTACTCCACTTACCATTTACGAATCCAACTGGACAAACTTTTCTATTTGGTTTTCTAGCTTCCATTTCCTGGAACATGAAAACTCTGAACATTTTAGGGAATTTGAATTATTCCGTTTGTAGACTATTTCTGTGGAAAAGGTAATCAACGTAAGAAGAGAACCAATTCCTAGAATATAGAAGATCGTTTCGATACTTGAATTATACAGACCTAGAGCCCTTGGTAAATTTTCCATGCATCGTTTGCACATTGTAAAATTTTCCCTTGCTGAAAAATATTCCCACTCTGCATAAACACCCGATTGAAGCAAATGGTGAAAACGAGTAGTGTAATAATTCTGCAGTAATTGAAATCCATCCTTAAAACCACTTTCAATTACCAAAGATAATTCGTTGAGAACCGTGTCTTCCTTGCTGGTATATAATTTGCGTTTAGGAATTATTGCTTCTTCTTCGTCATTCCATTGGGACTCGTTAAAAAATCGGTGTAATCGACTGCTCTTGTCAATGAATAATGAATTATTGCATTTAGAAATCCATTGTTGAGCGCTAACAAAGGGAAATCCAGGATGATATTTCAGATGTTTAATTAAAACTTCTTGCTTCTTGTTATTTGTTCTATCCGGTTTTCCCAAAAAGTTAGTCATGAAAGAGTGTTTGTTATGGTATGTACAATCGGGTATTTTATTGCACGCTTGAACAGCCTCTTCTATCGTTTCATTGGTTTCCCTTTCATCATCATTAATATTTATTTGTGGTTTCAAACAATTGTGAACTTCTCCATTACGAGAACTATTCATTTGGCAATTGTAATGAGAAAGCACCGATGCTGTCATAATTTTTTTGTCGATTTCTCGAATATCAGCCGTAGAACTGCAAATCTGTAGCTGGTGTTCGGAAATATCATTGACAGAACGTATTTCTCTGTAAGGTCTCTCTTTTGTTAAATCCGTGGTGACAATTCCTTTGTAGCAGTTTGTTAAAATAATTCCTGCCAACAAAAACGCTCCGGTAACCATTCTCAGCCAAATTAATTCGTTTAATTTTTTGGGGTATGAATATCCGATTTCTAATAAATACGCGAAATTTACGAAAACAAAGGGGACATGCGGTAAATCCCTTTTTATGAATATCATTGTGTGTAAAATGGGTGGTAGAAAAATAAATAAAATTCCGATTGCTATCCATAATGAAAATTGAAATGGTTGAAGATAAGCCTGAAAAGATGTGATGTCGGTATCTAAGTTGGTACAAGATACAAATCCATACGTTATTAAGTGACGAAGTTACTTTATTAAGTGACGAAGTTACTTTATAAAAAGACTAAAGCTGTCCGACCGCCAGTGTTTTAATATTGCGAAAAATAAAAATTCTTAATATAGGTAGTCAGTGGAGTTCTACTGCCACTAACAGTGTCACAATTGACATGATTATTTCATTGAAAAGGTTACTATGTTTAAGTGCACAATTCAGTGTCACTGTTCCCTTCGTCACTTCTTTCAAACGTTGCAAATGGTTTATTCTTTCTAATGGTATTACAGTTAGATAGTGGATGTAACCAACTAAAACGGCATTTGTGAAAACCATTTCAAATGATTTTGAAAAGCTCTGCTCATTTTTTATTGTCTTGAGGTTGGGAAAGTAACCGTTGTGATAGCAAATGTTTGATGAAGAATTCATCAAATTGAAGAACACGTTAGAAAGAAGCACGAAAGCGCCTACTGGATATCCCGGAATGTGGGGTAAACTCCTAAACGTCAGATGTTCAGACGGTCTGTAACAATATCTAGCACTTCGTGTTGGGGGAAGAATTTGTGGTTGGATTTCAATTAGTTTCTTTAATGCTAGTTTTCTCACATCCGACGTTTCAATTGGCGTGGATATTGGCAAAATTCCTCCACGATTGTTATAAGGGAAGTACATAGATGTATTGTCATCATTTAGGTGAATGAAGTATGTTAGTTGAAGCGTTGAGAAGAAATCTACCGAAATGTTGTTTGCATAATGATTATTTATGTTGTGCCAAAATAAAGCCACAGAAGTAGAATTTGGATGTTGTTGTTCCAATAAAATATGAACGGTTGTGTATTGAGCATGGTTGTAATAAAAATGGTTGGTTGGAAAGTAACTGTCAGATTTATCTGGTTTTAGTTTTCTATTATCAATTGTAAAATCTGGGGGGAAGTTGAGACTGTTTATGATATAATCAGTGAAGAATAATTCAATTTTTCGATTGGCGTTAGGATTCACTAAAATATGAGCAATGCAATTAAATCGAGAATAAAAATACGGGGATGAAAGTCTATTTTTCATTACCATTTTCCTTGTTCTTCTAGTATGAGTGCATTGGTGGGGTTCGTCAAAATATCTTTTTGAAGGGTCTGTACCTGATGTTTTGTCGTATCTGAATTTACTGAAACTTTTTTCTGTACAATTGAATGTTTGACCGAAATACTTCTCCAAACAATCAAATCTCGAGTAAGTGTACGGGTTGTAAACTTCTGCCAAGGAATCCATTAGACGTGATTGGTTCATATCCACTGGTTCAATTCCAGAAATCTTTTTGTAAAATACAAAATTTACGTGACACTATTTTTCCATTTCTGCTAATTCTTGTAGAACATGGTTTGATTGTGTCTTCGTAGTAAGAAACAATTCCTTTGTAGCCAATGCATGGGGGAAAATTAATAAAAAAACATAAAAAAGTAATACATCAACTAATTTTAATGTAGCCATGTAATGTATCAGGTAGTATTTTGGGCAGATGAGTTTATACACAAATATCTTTTAACTTTTAGTTGTGATGGTGTTCAATTTTTATTTTTTAATATAAAATTGCAATATCAAAATCTTGTCTGGAAATGCTTTATTAAATGTAGGCTCCCCCTAATATGTATTGTCAATAAATGAAAAATT
This sequence comes from Pogonognathellus flavescens, assembly GCA_019776165.1. Lineage (NCBI taxonomy): Eukaryota > Metazoa > Arthropoda > Collembola > Entomobryomorpha > Tomoceridae > Pogonognathellus > Pogonognathellus flavescens. The sequence continues at coordinate 4,362 of JABASD010002756.1, forward strand.
GGAGACTGTACATGCATTAGTTGTAATTGGGTCATTATGTTTGTAGGTTTTTTTAGGGTGTCAACCTAAATGGATTTAGTCAAAACAAAATTGCATACAAGCGTCAAGTGTATTATGAAATGAAATACATTTAATACTTTCAAGTCCACTTCGTTCATTGTACGGTACAAATTGAACCCACCTGGTTTTCTTACACAGTTGCTGAAGCAATTCCGCTTCTCCTATTCCAGATATATTTTTGCAACGTAACAAATTAACGTGCCAATCTGTTTGTTTTTCATTCAACCCTTTTAGATCGGGAGTTGTCTGTGCCAATATTGTTGTTAACCGTTAGTTGTATGTAATTCATCCTTCGTTTTTTAGGTTTTTCTAAGGCGTCATGGTAAATGCAATTATTCACAAGGTCTACAAGGCCAATGTCAACATCAAATTTAATATGCGTATTATGAACAACTTACTATTACTTTCAAGAACAATTCTTTGTCTATACGCTATTTTTTATTATTGTGTGCTATTTATAATATTACATTTTCCAATTGCATAAATTGGTGTTGTTTAACACATGCGACACAAGTTTTAATAAGAATAGTTGAAAATTCGAGTGTATGAGTATTTAACCACGCCGTCAAGTTTTAATTGTTTACTCCTTTTAACATATAAATTCTGTAGATGTAAGAGGAGGATATATTGTAGGACTGATGAGGCCCTAAATCTGATTGTGTCATGATTACCTTAATATTGTCGTAGCATTATTATTATATGTACATAATATTATTATTTTTATTATTGTGACCATACTTTATCATGCCTACTATTACTTTTATTGCTGTTTTTATAGTTTTTTATTATTATTAAATGTATTGTTATTAAACGGAGTGTCGTTATTTCATATTAATTTTTAAACTTATTTTTTTAAGTAACGAATGTTTCTTGTATAAGAATGGGTTTTACGTCCGTCTGTCTGTCTGTCCGTCCGTTCGCACGATAACGCAAGAGCGGTTTGAGATAAACACTTCAAACTTGGCAAACGTGTTATAGTGGTCCATTGGAAGGGCAAGTTCGAAGATGGAGTCAATCGGTCAACTCCTTCGTGACCTATGACCTTTTGGACACACTACTGCGTGAAAAAAGCATCAACAACACACTAGAGTTTAAATACTGCTCTGTGAATTCTACTTAAGTTTGAAAGTAAAGACCGCTACATTTGAATTTGGAAATCACCAGTTGAATATTTCGATTATTAAGTAACTAATGTTACTTGTATAAAAATGGGTTTTGCGTCTGGTCGTCAGTCTGTTACGGTGTCATATTTCATATCTCAGTGTCACTGTTCCATTCGTTACTTTTTACACCCATTTTGCAATGGTTTATTAATTATGGGGGGAGGGGTGCAAAAACCTGATGAGCCCATACAAAGATAAACTCCCGCTAATATTGTGCCACAATATCTAGTTGTGATTTGCTTACAAGTGTCCATTTTTTCAAAATGTATTACTACTGTTGACATTATATTATATTAACTTAATACTTATATTTCTTGTAAAATTTCAGGGTATTTAATTGAAAATGCTGTTTTAATTCGGTTGCAGAACTGCCATAAACCATCAATGGCGTTACTAGGTGGGGGGTGGGGGGTCACGGGGTGCCCTTGACACCCCAAACTTTTTGTGACCCTACCAAATTGCAATCCTAGTTACGAGCCTGTAAACCATAACGGTTTATCCTTGTCGATGTTATTCTGATTTTCACATTTATTCTTCATTATCACTGCTGTTTTATTACTAAAATGAAAGAAGCAGATCAATTGTGTTTTCAATGGCAATTTGCATGAAAGAAAGAACGGTGCATTGCTGCATGAAGAAAAATGATCCAACTTGTATTTTTATGGGCCAAAAGCTTCTTGCTAACCTTTGTATGTATTCGTCAGGGTGGTTCTTCCAATTGGTTATTATACCAATGGACATTGTCAGCATACGTGCCCCTTGGGGCATCGTTGCAACTACTACGCCGGTTGCTATCACCACAAATGTGGGCAATATTAGGTATGTTGACAAGGGCAGTACATTGTACAATTTGATTGTCCCGGCGAGACTCACAACCAGAAGAAACTGTCCTGTCATAAAGAGACATGCAACAACGACGTTAAATATTCGGTTACCTTCTTTAATACCGATGATCAGAATACTGTAAGCCTTCAGTTGTCTGGGATCGTTTTCTGATTGTATGTTTACAAGGAACCACAACCAAAATATGATGATTTGGATGCCGATTATTGCCATTGCGAGAATCAGAAATATTACCGCCCCCAGTTGAATTACAACCGTGCCAAGCCAAGTAGCCAACATTATCCGGAATATCCAGTGGTCTCCATGAGTTGGCGGAAATCCCAAAAGTTCAGCTATCACATATCGAAGTGGAGGTTGATGTCTATCGAATGTGGCAAACAGAATGAAGAGAATTCCAATCCCGAATATTCCCATCAGCATCCCGCAAAGAGCCACACCAAGTAGAGAATTCCAAATACTCGGTTTCAGTTTTTTCCTTTCTTCCTTGAACAATTCTATTCAAATTATAAAATTTAGTATGTATAATAATAATATATGATGACGAGAACATTTTCCAAAATTTCCGATAAGTTTATAGGAGAAACTTCCTGAACCATTTATCTGTCATCGTAGGTAGTAGAAATGTTTTCATACGAAATTATGAATATCATTCAGAATATACATATTGTTTCATTATTTATATATTGCCTAGTTTTTTTTAGTCTGGAAATGACAGGCCAGACCAATCTCCATTCGCCCATTTCTCAGAAGAAGAAAATAAAATGAGTGGAAAGACAAAAGTGCAAACATTTCACATTTTCATTTCACAGGCTGTAAACAAAATTGCTTAATAAAGAATCATAATGTTTAAGGAAGTGTTAAATCTTATCCCAATGGATCAAGGTTTTACTAGTCATCCTTTTTATATTATATTATATGCATTAATACACAGTTTATCATCGTTTTCTGTATATTTGCATATTGCATACTAAGCTAAAATTCTCAAAAACCAATACCAAGTTTGAAATCATTTGACAGCAATCCATGTATTATTATTACAATTGGACATGCTTTAAGAATAAAAATAATGTTAAAAAAGTGTATCGCTGAGAAGCAGCCCAATAAGAGCCTAATAATAAGCAAAATTTAAAAGAGCCAGGCTAAAATGGACAAAATTTAAAATATTTCAGGTTTGTAGCAATGTTTATTACTTATTTATTTATTTTCAGGAAGCCCTATGTTGTAATAATAGTTTTGCAATACTTTTTTCCAAAATATTATTTGACTTGGTCAATTTTTTCATTTTTCTCCACTTTGGACAAATTGGACGCTAAGCCCTACATTTTTCAAACTCTGATAATAAGCAGCCTGTTAGCCAGCTTTAGTCAGACAGAAGTATAAGGGAGGTGACTATTTTTTAACTAATTGTAGGTATACACTTGGATATATTTTACACATTTTTTTCAAAAATTACCTTCGAAGTAGGCGTCTGTTTGTAAGAACATATTCATAACGCGTGCTATTCCGTCCATCTTTTGAAGAACAGTAATTAAGGAAATGAATGCAAACCATGTTGACGCTTGGTCCAAGATGCCAGCTATTATGTGACCATAATCCGTCACTGAATTTGATTGCATCAAGCGTCTAATGTGTACCATCTTACTCCAGAAGTGTAGATTCAAAATTATGGGCCCCATCCAAATCAAAAATCTTCTCCTTTTTCGTTTTGCCACAACACATTTTAATACAACTCCATTCTTGGCGTTCTTGATGAATACGAAGTCAAATGGGATCCATCCAGTTTTACAGAAGAGAAAGTTAAACAGTCTTACGGCTGCCAAAACAGATTTAGGCAACATTTTCTAACACCTGATTTTGATTTTCAGACTTCCAAGTTTACAAATGTATATACTAAACACACTCCAACCCATATAATAAGACTCAGGAAAGTAAAATTTTTCTTGCCTTTCCTGCAGGTGTATCTTTTCTTCAATCTTTTCTTCGTTTATGGAATAATAATATATTTATTTCAGACGACATGGCCACTGCCTTTACAAAATTGTGTATTTTTCTTTGTTGATGGAAATTTTTAATGCTTTTAATCCAGCTTTCTTCTTTCAGCTATCCGTATATGCATAAGACATTGTAAAACGGATGTAATATAGTAGCGAAATACATACAATTACCGAGATATTACCCAGCAGTTTTTTGTCAACTATTTAATTTGTCAATTGATTTTCCAACAGTTGTTGTAAAGTGAGTTGTTCATTGTTATTGTCCACTGTTTTAACGAATTTTGAATGACTTCAGTTAATTCGCCATCGAGAAACCGAATTACATGATGCATATACGGACACAGACAGAGAGAACGTTCCCATGAAGTAGCTTTCGATCCTAAACATTGAATGTCACCGATTGACTAATTTTTGAAAATAAATATTTGCTGTGAGTTGAGATTGCACATTGAAGTTTGAACTAATTGTGTTATTCTATGTTCGAGAGTTACGGTGGTGACAGACTCACAGACTGACGGACGGACATAGGTAGACATCATTCTTGTAAAGTAGCTTATGCCACTTAATATTTGGGTTCACCTTTATAATGTTTAAATGGAAAGCTTGATTCCACGATTAAAATCCAACCATATGTTAGTAGTTCTGCTGCTGTATTACAGCGTACACATATTTTTTTAACCATAAATCTAGCCATGTACTGATATTGTTATTAATAATTTAGTAAGTAGTATAATATATCGTACGTAACATATGTAGCTACTGTGATGACTGTTTTTATAGTGTACAAAATTGTTTCAATAAAAACATTCCATACTATATCTTATTTCTACTCACACCCGCTTTATTTTATAATATTGTACTTAGAGGTGGCAACGAGCCGAGCCGGTTCGATAACGGCTTGATAAAAAAATTTCGAGCCGAGTTCGAGCGTACTTCGAGCAGAGTTCGAGCATTGTTCGAGCCGAGTTCGAGCGTACTTCAAATCGATCTCAATATTAATTTGTATAACACATAATATTATTGTATGACAATGCAATTTAAGTCGGTGAGAGGCGTTTTTATATTAAAAATATGAAAAATTTCAAGCAAATTATTTTCGAGCCGGCAAAAATTAAAAAGAGTTCGAGCCAAGCCTGAAAAATTTGGCTCGCTGCCACCTCTAATTGTACCGTATGAATTAAATTTTATTGATTGCAAGGAAAATATATGGACGTCTCCGTCTCCCATCTATTTAAGCCGGTCGAAAGTATAATCAATAATGTATGTAATATGACATTACCGTACACTACAATTGTTTACGTTAGGTAAGAAATATATTTGAGAATTGGCTGTAATGCGGATAAAATATTTCAATGTATCATATGTGTGTATCATAGAAAAATCGTTCCATTAGATTTATTGAGCGACTTGTAATTTGTTTTAAATCTTTCAAATTAAGCCTTTTTTATAAACGTTTCAGCAAAGTACACGATATAAATCCGTATCAGGGGCTCCTTGGTTGAAGAATATGAAATCATAGGGAATCCAACGAGTACTACAGAAAGGATCGTTGAAATCCCTTATGGCCAATTTCACAGATTTAGCTAACATTTTAAGATTTAGTCCGTTCTGTACTTAGACTGCTCTGGATAATTAGAAATGTATTTGCTAAACATATCTAGCCTAAATCATAAGACTAATAATAATTCTGCATAGTGCACTATCCACTATGTGGATAACTGTACGTATTGAAAACTGTAATTCAAGCAAAGGAAAGCAGCATAATTTTTCTTTCTTTTCGTTAGGAAATATATATATATTTCAGATTTTTCCAATAGGTACTTTTAAATTGCCATCACCTTTTTTTTGTGTTATAACCGTTGCGGATAAAATCTGTTGATATCAGTGATTCTCCTTTTCTAGGTCCTCGTTTAATAGCAGGTTTGAGACACTATGTGCCACCGAAAAAACATGTCTTTTTTCCTATTCATAACTATTCCTAGTATATAAAGATTCCTATATATATATTGAGTCATTCAACCAAAAGAGACTTTACTTTTCCTTTGGGATAGTTTTTGATAAATGTGTTTTAAAATTAGAATTTGTGATATATAGTAAATTAGGGACCATACACATATGACGTCTGCTTTTTTTGCCTATTTTTGGACACCCCTCCTCCCCTATGTCTGCATTTCAGCTATTTTTCCCCATGTTGAAGGTGTGCTGTGTCCTGTTCCTCAGGACCCCCTCCCTCCCTAACTGCAGACGTCATATGTGTATGGTCCCTTAGTGTCACCCGGTCAACAGCCGGGTTCAAATAAGCAACGTTAAACAGTTAACAACAGTTAAACTAGTAGAAATTTAACTTTATATCTGATGTAAAGGCCAATATCGTCACAAAACAAGAGCAAAACGTTACTATTGTTATTGATGAATAAATTTATAATTATTTAGAAGTCCCATAGTTTCATATAATAAAAAGCAACAAATCAAGCATCATACAATGTCGCCAAATCTGGGACAATGGTCATAACTTTAAAATATGCTTTATTTAACGCTAAAATTAAATATAATGGTATTGGAAGATGGATATTGAGCCTTTAATAACTGCTAGAGCTAATTGCGTACAGATATTTATTGTGATATTTAAAATTATAATTTATTTTATTTAATCATTACATTTAATACAGCTGATTCTTATATTTTTACACTTACTCAGTTACTCGTAACTAGAAATTGGTATTGGGGGGTTCATTGGGGGGATGACCTAGGATGACAGAATCTAGATGTGCAAAATTATCCAACCCAATGGGATTGATAATGATTCTGGCCCGCATACACCAACCAACAAAATGGCATAGTATTCGGACGTTCCAATGAAGATATTTTATGTAGAATCAAGAAAGGAAAGCGCATTTATCAAAAAAACGAAATGTAATGACGTGTTTATTTGCTTCACAGCGAAAACTTGGGGTGATCAAAGTCTTATGCGTCCCAACAGGACCGTACCCCCCGGGTGGGGCGGGTGCTCAAGCACAACCCAGATCATGGTATTATGCCCTCGAAAATTAGGAAATTTGCAAAAAAAATGCAAAAAGTATCAAATTTGGCTCCCAATTGAATAAAAGCTGTTAAGTTTTTCTCTCTACGCGCGAATAATGTGTTCCTGGTTCATTTTAATCTACATTTTGCCATATTTTATACTTATCACCCCGAACTTTGAATCTTTGGTGCAAGCCTGCGTCAAATTGCCATTTTCCTTGTCCTTTTACTTGCAGTACACTCCCGAATTTCAATCCTGGCTACGCGGCTGCTTGTTAATTGGTCAATAATTACTGCATTCGTAATTTTACGCAGATATATAGTACACAGAATTTGATACATCCCGTAAAATCTGAACGCATATTTCGATGCCAATCGTAATCAATGATAGAAGTGATCCAAGTCCCAAAATGTAGAATATCGTTGCAATACTCGAATTGTATAGGCCCAAAGCCCTTGGCAAATTTTCCATGCATCGTCTGCACATTGTAAAATTTTGCATTGAAGAAAAATATTCCCACTCTTTATAAACGCCCGACTGAATTATATAATGCAACCGAGTAGTGTAATAATTGTACAGTAATTGAAATCCATTTTTAAAACTACTTTCAACTGCCAAAGATATTTCGTGGAGAACAGTGTCTTCCGTGCTGGTATATAATTTGCGTTTAGGTACAACTGGCTCTCCTTCAACATTCCACTGGGGTTCGTTAAAAAATCGGTGTAAACGACTTGTCTTATCGATGAATAATGAATTATTGCATTTGGAAATCCATTGTTGGGCGTTAGAAAATGGAAAACCAGGATGGTATTTTAAATGTTTAATTATTATTATTATTTCTTTGTTCTTATTGTTGGTATTTTCTGGTCTCCCCAAAAAGTTAGTCATGAAAGAATGGTGATGATGTTTACAAAGTGGTTGCATATTGCACGCTTGAAAAGCTTCTTCTATCGTATCATTGGTTTCTCTTTCATCATCATTAGTATTTATTCTTGGTTTCAAACATTTGTGGGCTTCTCCATTACGAGACCTATCCATTTGGCAATAGTAATGAAAAAGCACCGATGCTGTCATCAATTTTATGTCAATTTCACCAATATCAACAGTAGAACTGCAAATCTGTAGCTGATGTTCAGAAATATCATTAACAGAACGAATTTGTCTGTAAGGTCTTTCTTCTGTCAAATCGGTGGTAACAATTCCTTTGTAGCCGTTTGTTATAATAATTCCCGCCAACAAAAATACGCCAGTAATTATTCGAAGCCAATGTAATGCATTCAGTTTTTTAGGGTAAGGATAACTGATTTCCAGTAAATACGCGAAAGTTATGAAAATAAAAGGAACACGTGGTAAATCTTTTTGTAGGCGTACCATTGTGTGCAAAAAGACAGATATTAAAACAAACGAAATTAAAATCACAACCCACAGTGAGAAATGAAATGGTTGCACATAAGCCCGAAAAGATGCATTGACGGTATCTAAATTGGCACAAGATATAAAACCGTATGTCACCTTTTCCAATGGTATTACAGTTAAATATAGGTCATAGTTAATTAAAAGAAAATTTCTGAAAACCAGTTCAAATGATTTTGAAAAGCCTTGCTCATTTTGCTCCGTCATAACGAATGGGAAAGAGCCTTTGACATGGCAAATGTTTGATGACGTGTTCATCAAATTGAAGAACACGTTAGAAAAAAGTATCATGGACCCTGCTGGATATCCGGGAATCGGGGGTAGACTTCTAAAGGTCTTATACTTTGATAGCTGATAACAAAACCTAGTCTTATGGACGTTGGGAATAATTTGTGTTTGCGTTTCAGTTAGTTTTTGTATTACAATTTTTCTCAAATTCAACGTTTTCATTGGTATGGATTGAATGCTGCCGCGATTGTCACAGGGAAAATAAACAAAATGATTGTTATCGATTATGTATATGAAGTATATTAATTTAAGTGTCGAAAAGAATTCCACGGAAATGTCACCTGCATAATGATTGTTTACGTCGTGCCAAAATTTTGCTGCAGAATCGGTCTTCGGATTGCCAATGTTTTGTTCCAATAAAACATGAACGGTTGTGTATTGAGCATGGTTGTAATATAAATGTACAGTTGGAAAGTAATGGTCAGATTTATCTTGTTTTAGTTTTTTATCGTCCATTGCAAAATCTGGGGGGAAGTTCAGACTGTTTATGATATATTCAGTGAAGAATAATTCAATTTTTCGGTTGGCGTTAGGATTCCCTAAAATATGAGCGATACAATTGAAACGAGAATAAAAATACGGCGACGAATGTCTATGTTCCATTACCATCTTCCTTGTTCTTCTAGTATGAGTGCATTGGTGGGGCTGGACAAAATATTTTTTGGCAGTGTCTACAGATACTTTGTCGTATTTGAAATTATTGAAACTTCTTTCTGTACAATTGAATTTTTTAAGGAAATACTTCTCCAGCGTATCGAATCTTGTGTAGGTGTACGGATTGCGTATTTCTGGCAACGAATCCAGAAAACGTGATTCTTCCAACTCCTTTTGTCCGATTCCGGAAGTGTTTTTGTAAAATACAAAATTGACGTGACACTGCTTTTCTCTTTCTGCCAATTCTTGAATAACATGAATTCTCTTCATTGTTGGTAAAAATTGTTCTGACGAAGTGAAGCCGTGCATGCACGTAATAAGTAATATATAAATTAAATAGGACCCCTTATATTTCACGAGTGAAAAGATAACTGTATCTGTGTTTGACATTATGGCGAAACAAAATTTAGGAAATAATTTATATATAGTATATGTTTTATAATGAAATTATTTATGTTGATAGAGCTCTGACAATTACTACTGTAACTAAAAAATATAATAGAAACGACAAGCCCTTAGTTATGCTTTGGTGTTTGTATTTTACTGTAAGTAGTTGTAATTAAAATGTGGAGAATTAAAATTCATTTGACCAAATTGTATCAACGGGTAATGATTATGCTTCATCTAGACTAATGTATCAGATTAAATGCAAACGCCCGAACATTTCTGAGATAAATTAATTGCAAAGTACTAAGTTGAAGTGATGTGTAACAATTCTTGTTCTATATATTTTATTTTTTTTGCGATTTCTCGTTATACGAGTACATTTTTGTCTGTAATAGGCATAGTTGTAATACAAAATAGTTTAAGTGTGGGTTTTTTAATTCATTGTTAACTATTGGTGCACCTATTCTATTTGATTGTTTAATTGACCCTTTTGTGAAAGACGCATAATATGTATATTATGTACTGTGCACAATGTGTTTCATTATATAATAGTGTAAAAGGATGATAAGTAAATAAATGTTAACATTGAAAAGAAACTTACTTATTCTCATAGGCTCCACTTCCACCCAAGTAACTCAGTTAGTTTTTATTACTTTGTATTAAATCAATAATGGTGAATGTTAAAATGCTTTTTTAACAATTAAAAATGTTTATTTTTCTTAGTTTGCTTAGCAAACTAAGAAAAATACACAATTGGCAAAGACTAGCAAACTATTCTTTGCTATTCTTTGCCAATTGTGTATTTTCTCGACCCTTGAAACTTCACTGCATTAGCCCTATTTGACTAATACTTAAACATCGTTTTATATATAATTCAACTAAAGTATAAATAATTATCATTAGATTAAAACCTAAACTGGTTTCCACACTTCAATAAGTTCACAGCTCTAGATAAACTTTCCGTGTTTATTTGCTTCACAGCGAAAACTTTTGGTGATCAAAGTCTTATGAGTCCCAACATGACCGTACACAGGAGGGGGGGGTGCTATGGTTGCTCAAGCACCGCGCAGATCATGGTATTATGCACTAGAAATTTTTGGAATTTAAAAAAAAACAAGAAAAAAGTATCAAATTTGGCTCCCAATGAACAAAAGCTGTAAAGTATTTCCCTCTAAGCGCGAATATAATGTGTTCCTTGTTCATTTTAGTCTAAATTTTACCATATTTTATGCCTAGCACCCCCAAGTTTCAATCCTGGGCGCGAGCCGGCGTCCCATTGCCATTTTCCTTGACTTTTTACTTGCTGTACACCCCCGAATTTCAATCCTTGCCACGCGCCTGCTTTTTAGTGAGTCAATAATTACTGCATTCTTAATTTTACGCAAATAAATAGTACATAGAATTCGATATATCCCGTATAAAACATGAACAGATTTCGACGCCAATCGTAATCAATGATAGAAGTGATCCAAGTCCCAAAATGTAGAATATCGTTGCAATACTCGAATTGTACAGGCCCAAAGCCCTTGGCAAATTTTCCATGCATCGTCTGCACATTGAAAAATTTTGCATTGAAGAAAAATATTCCCACTCTTTATAAACGCCCGACTGAAGTACATAATGCAATCGAGTAGTGTAATAATTGTACAATAATTGAAACCCATTTTTAAAACTGCCTGCAGTTACCAAAGATATTTCGTGGAGAACCGTGTCTTCCTTGCTTGTATATAATTTGCGTTCAGGCACTACTGGCTCTCCTTCAACATTCCACTGGGGTTCGTTAAAAAATCGGTGTAAACGACTGGTCTTATCGACGAATAGTGAATTATTGCATTTGGAAATCCATTGTTGGGCGTTTGAAAAGGGAAAACCAGGGTGATATTTTAAATGTTTAATTATTATTTCTTTGTTCTTATTGTTGCTTTTTTCTGGTTTCCCCAAAAAGTTTGTCATGAAAGAATGGGGATGATGTTTACAAAGTGGTTGCATATTGCACGCCTGAAAAGACTTTTTCTGTTGTATCCTTGCTTTCCTTTACAGCATCATTAAGGCGTATGTATTTTCTCGTACAATTATATGTATGTTGAACTACTTCATCAGAATTCTTCATTTGACAATAATAAGTAAAGAGTGCCGATAACGCCATCAATTTTCTGTCAATTTTCCCAATGTCAACAATAGAACTGCAAATCTGTAGCTGGTGGTTGGAAATATCATTGACAGAACGTATTTGTCTTAAAGGTCTTTCTTTTGTTAAATCAGTAGTAACAATTCCTTTGTAGCAGTTTGTTAAAACAATTCCCGCCAACAAAACAAAGCCAGTAATTAATCTTAGCCAGGTTAATTGGTTCAGTTTTTTCGGGTATGAATAACTGATTTCCAGTAAATACGCAAAAGTGATGAAAATAAAAGGAACATGGTGCAAATCTTTTTGCAGGTGTACCATTGTTTGCAAAACGAGAGATATTAAAACTATCGAAACGGCAATCGCAACCCACAGTGAGAATTGAAATGGTTGCACATAAGCCTGAAAAGATGCAATTTCGGTGTCTAAATTGGTACACGATATAAATCCGTATGTCACCTTCTCTAAGGGTATTACAGTTAAATAGAGATCATATTTTACCAGAAAGAAATCTGTGAACATAAGATCAAAATGTTTTGAAAATCCCTGTCTATTTTTGTCCGTCATGACGTGTGGGAAGGAGCCTTTGGCATGACAAATAATTGATGACCTGTTCATCAAATTGAAGAACACGTTAGAAAAAAGTATCATGGACCCTGCTGGATATCCGGGAATGGGATGTAAACTTCTAAAGGTATTGTATTTTAATGGTTGGTAACAATATCTGATTTTTGTAGTAGCGGGAATAATTTTGGGTTGCATTTCAGTTAGTTTTTGTAGTGCAAATTGTCGCAGATTCAACGTTTTCAAAGGTATGGCTCGAATGCAGTCATGATTGTCACAGGGAAAATAAACAGAATGATTGTTTTCGATTATGTGGATTAGATATATTAATTTCATTGTCGAAAAGAATTCCACGGAAATGTTGATAGCAGAATGATTGTTTACGTCGCGCCAAAATTTTGCTGCAGAATTGGTGATTCCTTTGGCATTAGATTGTTGCAATAAAATATGAACGGTTGTGTATTGAGCATGGTTGTAATATAAATGTATTGTTGGAAAGTATTGGTCAGATTTATCTTGTTTTTGTTTTCTAACGTCGATTGCAAAATCTTGAGGGAAGTTGAGAATGTTTATGATATATTCAGTGAAGAATAATTCAATTTTTCGCTTGGGGTTAGGATTCACTAAAATATGAGCGATACAATTGAAACGAGAATAAAAATACGGGGACGAAAGTCTATTTTTCATTACCATTTTCCTTGTTCTTCTGGTATGAGTGCATTGGTGGGGCTCGTCAAAAAATCTTTTGGTAGTCTCCTTTGATGTTTTGTCGTATCTGAAATTACTGAAGCTTCTTTCTGTACAATTGAATGTTTGATCGAAATACTTCTCCAGCGTATCAAATCTTGTGTAAGTGTAGGGATTGTGAATTTCTGGCAACGAATCCAGAAAACGTGATTCATCCAACTCCTTTTGTCCGATTCCGGAAGTGTTTTTGTAAAATATAAAATTGACGTGACAGTTTTTCTCTCTTTCTGCCAATTCTTGTGTAACATGACTTCTCTTCGTTGTTTGCAAAAATTCTTCTGACAAAGTGAACCCATGCATACACACTATAAGTAATATACAAGAGAAATAGAAACCCTTAAATTTTACGGGTGAAGTGATAACAATCCCTGTGTGTGACATTATGGAAAAACGAAAATATTTATAAGATAATTTTAATAAGACAATAATTTTATTTTGATATCCGTCTTACATCCACCATACCTTACAATGAATTTCAATAGCAGAGAAATATTTATTTGTGCTTTGCCGTTTGAATTTCATTCTATGTAGGTGTAGTAGATAATAATATGTGCATAATTTGTGTTTATTAGTTGGAATTGTATTAATGAGTCTTTATTGTTGCATTTCGACTAGTATGGGTGTTTGAGATTAAATGCAAATGCTCGAACATTTTTGCAGAAATTAAAAATAGACTAAGGTAAAATTATATGGGTCATTCATAACAACAATTCTTGGTCTGCATAATTGATTTTGTTCTTTTGTGATATCTCATTTTAATATTTCTTTTATCATGATAAATACATGTACATTTTTTCTGTTCTAGTGATAGAATACAATGGTACAAGTGTGACTGTTTTTTTAATATTAACCATTGGTGCACTTACCTGATTGTTTCATTGACAATGTCGATAAATATGGATATACTGTACATTATGTGCATCTCATAATAATTTTTCTTTTTTCATGACACAGCTACATTTTTTGTGTATTATAACTATTACACACAATGGTTCAAGTATGGCTTTTAATTTATTATTAACCATTGGTGCATGATTGTTTAGGTGACAGTTTCGATAATAAAGATGGAGATATTATGTATATCCTGTGTATTATGTGCTTGTATTTTTAGAAGGTATATTAAAATGACGAACAAATAAATATTAATTTTGAAAAATAAACTTACTTGTTGTTAATTTCAACACAAGTGTAACTCATTTTATTGTAAAAATGTTTTTTTCTAAATCAATATGCTTTAAGTTTAGTATAAATAAAATTAAAAAAAACTTCTTTTGTCATGTTTGAAAATTTCGTTTATTCTTTTTCTTAGTTTGTTAGGCTTACACAATTGTGCATTTTGTTGAACCTGCACACTTCACTCTATTTGGCTAACTCTTAAACATCACATCATAAATAATTTAACTACAGAATAAATAACAAAATTTTTAGAAAGTAGAAGATCGTTTCGACACTTCATGCAACAAGCTTACAGCTTTTGATAATTTTTTGATCAAATGTGACCACATCTTACGAGGTACACATTTATAACATGTCATACTCTGGTGATATGCTACCGGACTCCCGTAGTATTGTGTCATACACCACTACGAAAATTAAGCGATTCTAAATTGATATGGTATATGGTACAACACATATAAATTTAATAGCAATTTCACAAGTTTTATGATGGTTCTTTGGAAAAAACAGAAATGTATAATTTAATGTTAAAATGTCCAAACATGGTCTACCGGTGTTATATATTGCCAGCTTCACGTCGTATTGTGTCACACCCCATTCGTAAAATCATTATGTATTGATTTGACTCATCAATCACCGATACAGCTTCTAATTTCAGATTTTATTGAGATTCTGATGAAATAACTCGAAATAATTGTTGAGATATGCTAGTTTTCAGCACGAGATTTTATTTTATTGACTGGCAAATAATGCCTTGCAATATAAATTAATAATATTTAATTTGATATGATAATTTGATTTAATGTTGTACGAAGTTTCGATATTCAAGATAGTGTACATTTCCTGCCAAAACACATTTCAGATAACATTGAATGCGTTCTGATACCTTATGTAAACGATTTCGGTACAAAAGGCAATCAGTGATAAAATTGATCCAATTCCTAAAATATAGAAAATTGTTTCGATGCTCGAGTTAAACAAACCCAGGGCCCTTGGTAAATTTTCCAAGCAATGTCTGCACATTGTAAAGTTTTCTCTTGACGAAAAATACTCCCACTGAGCATAAATTCCAGTCTGAAGAACGATGTGGAATCGTTTCACGTAATAATTATAAAGTAATTGAAAACCTGCTTGAAAGCTGCATTCTAATATCCAAGTATATCCGTAAAGATTATAGTCTTTTGAGTTGGAATACAATTTACGTTTCGGCTTAATTGCTACTCCGTCGACCGTCCATTGAGATTCGTTATAAAATCTGTGTATTTGGCTTGTCTTATCAATGAACAACGAATTATTACATTTCGAAATCCATTGTTGAGGGCTAAGGAATGGAAATCCTGGATAATATTTTAAATATTTAATAAGTGTTTTCTTGCTTGTATTATTGGTGCTGTTTAAATGCCCTAAAATATTAGTCATATCAGAATTTCCATGATCTTTACAATCTGGTATTGTATTGCATAGTTGAAAAGCCGCTTCTAGTACATGTTTGGGTTCCTTGTCCACTTTATAAGTATTTTGTTGGGTATGTTTGATACATTTTCTGTAGACGAGTGTATATTGTATTTTAGTGTCAGAATAGTTCATTCGACAATAATAGTGAGACAGGGCCACTTGCTTCATCTGCATTAAGTTCAATTCGCTAATATCAAGAATAGGGCCACAGACTTGCGTTTGATTATTGATGAAATCCTGAACCGAACTAATTTTTCTGTAGGGTCTTTCTTCGGTCAAATCTGTAGTGACAATTCCCTTGTAGTAGTTTGTTAAAATAATCCCTGCCAATAAGAATGCACCTGCTACAGTTCTCATCCACAACAATTTATTCAACCTGTTCGGATAAGAGTAACCGATTTCTAGTAAATACGCATAGGCCAGCAAAGCAAACGGAACATTTTGGAAATCTTTTTTAAAATACACCACTGTGTGTAGCGTGAGTGTTACAATAAAAACTGAAATGACAATTCCCACCCATAGGGAGAGTTCAAATGGTTGTAGGTATGCTCGAAACGATGTAGTGTCGGGGTCCAAACTGGTGCAAGACACAAACCCGTATCTTACTTCCTCAATTGGTATTATGGTACCATAAGGGTGGTAGATCTGTCCTATATCATGTGTAAACCCAACCGATATTGATTTTTCATATCCATTTTCAGTTTTTTTGGTTAAGATGTTTTTCTTTTCGTAACACAGTTTTGAGGACGAGCTATTTAACAGATTGGACAATACATCGGTCAACATCACCAACTTGCCCGCTGGATATCCTTGAATAGGAGGTAAATTTCTAAATTCCATATTCTTTGGTGGAGGTTTGCAACTTCCGGAGAGTCTACGAGGGGCAATAATTTGTGGTTGATTTTCAATTATTTTTTTCAAAGCTATAGTCCGGAGGCTTGAAGATTCCATCTTACATCTCGGAATATGCAAAATGCAGTCACGACTGTTGCAAGAAGGAAAGTACACAGCATTTGTGTGATTGTCTTCAATATGAATGAAGTACATCAGCTTTAGTGTAGAAAAGAACTCTACGGATATGTTCACTGCGTAATGATTGTTAACGTTTTGCCAAAATTCCATCGCAGTGCTGATACTTTGATTATGCGTGATATTTTTCTCCAACAAAATATGAATTGTTGTGTATTCAGCGTGGTTATAATAGAAGTGTGTCGTAGGAAAATTTTTGTCTAATTCTTCCATTCGTTTTTTGGCCTTAACCGGAGTAATGTATTGAGCAAAATTTAGTGTGTTTATAATATATTCAGTAAAAAACAATTCTATTTTACGATTTGCATTTGGAGCAACTAAAATGTGAGCGATGCAATTGAAACGAGAATAAAGGTCCGGTGAGGATAAATGATCCAGCATCATCTGTTTTCTTGTTCCGCTACGAGACGTACATTGTTGGGGCTCCATAAAATACTTTAATATTTCTTCGTTCTTCTTTCCTTTGAAATATTTAAAATTGCGAAAGCTTGTTTCAGTGCAATTGAATTTCTGAGCCAAGTACTTCTCTAATGTATCAAATCTTGTGAAAGTAAACGGAAAATAAATTTCTGACAAAAAATCCAATGAATGTGATTGTTCAAAATCAGTTTTTCTGTTGTCAGAAACATTTTTGTAAAATACGAAATTGACGTGACAATCTTTTTCCAGTTCCGCCACGTTTTGTATAATTTTATTCGATTCACTTATCACTGTTAATCGCTACACCTGTAGTAAAAACGTAAGAGAAGAAGAATAAAATATATAATACGTTTTTGAATTTTAAGATACCCATTGGTCATGGAAAGTTTTTTGATGCTTATGATTATGATGCTTGGTAGAAGGAATTACCATGCATTACTAGAAATGTTTGAATCTTTAATTCTCTGGTATAAACTACTAAAACGTTTCAGTAATAAAACACATATTTTTATACATTTTTACAAGTTCGATTATCTGCATTATGTATTATTTGATAAATTGCAAATCGTAACTGAATGCAATATTTAAAAGTAACATTTTAATTGAATTGTTATGGCCATATAATATGTTTCAACGACGGCAGCTTAATTATACTTCATTGCGCACAGTGTCTGTAATTTACTTTCAGAACACGATTAAATAAAACGGTTGATTATAAACCTGCATTCAGTAATAATAGTCAATTCTTCAGTGTCTGCATAATTGCAATTATTCTAGAAGGTGATTCAAGTGCAATATTTATGTTTTACACAAATGAAAATATTATTGGGCTCTAGAGTAACCTTCTAGAGTATTTTATGACATATGTTTTAAGAAAGGAATATTATTTCCTCCATTATTGGCCTACAAACCTTATTGTATGCGACTAACACCGTTCTTTTCAAGATCACAAAGTGCACCTTCAAAGTCAATCGTTAAGTTAATGGCTAACAGCTACCAGCTGTCAGCATTTAGATATAATCGAATTAGAGCATAAAACTTCGTTATTTTCTTACGAAAAAGAATGTATTTAAGTCAATTACCATTATTATATAAAAATAAAATGTACACATAAAATCAGATTTATTGACGAATCCTTCATTGCATTACAGTATTTAATGATATAACAACTGTTCATACTTGTATATGAATTAGCAGTTAAATGTAATATTTAAAAATCTATCAATGTTTCGTGTTTATCAATGCAGGTGCAGCCTATAGATAATGATGACTTTGTTAGGCAATTTCTTTGCGATAGCAAACCATGATAGTAGTGTGATGTCTAAAATGTAGAAAATGCTTGAATTGATCAAGCCAAGAGCCCTAGGTATACTTTCCATGTATCGTTTACATATTATGAAATTTTGCAGATTGCAGATGCAGGTAACCTTGAAAAGATTAAATCAAAAGTGCACGAAAAAAGCTACATATATGCTACTCTCTCTGTCGGTATAATTATTAAGTAGCGCAAGCTATTTTATAAGAATGGTGGTTACGTGTGTCCGTCCGTCCGTCCGTCCGTCTGTGGTCGCTATAACTCTCGAACGGATGAACACAATTCGTTCAAACTTGTGTGACTTCAAACTTCAAACTCACATGTGATCTCTGTGTCACAGCAAATGTCAAGTTCGGAAATGGGGTCAATCGGTCAACTCCTTCATGGCCTTTGACCTTTTTGAATAACTACTGTTTTAACACACTCTCAACAATACATTGCATTTTAAATATTGCGAAGTCAATTCTGTTTATGACGGCAAGTGAGCACCGCCAAATTTGGATTTTGAAAATAACCGCTAATGTTTAAATATTTATATAATTAGGTAGTGTAAGCTACTTTATCAGAATGGTGGTTACGTCCGTCCGTCCGTCTATGACACGATTATCTCTCGAACGGATGAACAGAATTCCCCCAAACTTTTCATGCGTGATCTCTGAGTTTCTTTGAAGGTCAAGTTAGTAAATGGGGTCAATAAGTTAACTCCTTCGTGACCTCTGACATTTTAGAGTAACTACTGCCTGTGACCACGATAACTCAAGAAGTGATTAACAGAACTCGTTCAAACTTCACATTCGTGATCTCTGTGTCACAGCAAAGGTCAAGTTTGCAAATGGAGTAAACCTGTCAACTCCTTTCAGACTATCGACCTTTTTCTTGCGCTACTGTATTATAGCCGTTTTGCAATGGTTTATTTTAAATATATATCGCCGGCCTAACTTGGAAAGAAGGTATCTCATTTGCCTATTTTGAGGAAAACAAAGCATCTCATTTTCCTACTTTCTGGAAAACAACACATCTCATTTTCCTACTTTCTGGAAAACAACGCATCTCATTTTCCTATCTTATAGAAAACATACTATCTCAAAATTTGACAAAAACCTGTTTTATGTCTTATTTGAAAGAGCACATTTCATTGCATATGCTCAAAAAATTTGGTGGCATTTTGCCTTGCAGAACCCCTCCAAATTTGAAATTGAAAATGTCAAATCTTAATTATT